>JAUELE010269074.1:0-10045 GCA_031471655.1 Diodora aspera | reverse complement strand
ACAATTGCGTTGGATATGCAAGAGATATCCCTTCAAGATTAGGAAGTTTTAGCAACGATATGATGTCAATCAAATTAAACTCTTTGAAATCCTAGCATCCTTTTGATCGGCTATGACAGAAAGAGGTAAAGAAAAAAAAATGAAATCATTTGGTGTCGTTTCTTTTGCCCGGCAGTATATGTAAAATGATAAAGTTCACAGGTAACAATTCAAAAGATTTCCTACGACAAGGACGTGGCTGCGGAGGTTTTATATTTTTATGCCGAAGTCTCATTGGCTAGTCATTTGAGAAATGATTGAACTTAAGTGGGGGCATAACGGATAGTACGTCATAAAGTTAAATGTCAGTTCACAAAAAGATGATCAAGTGCGACATATTAATTAAGCATAACAACTGAACGAGGCGCATGAAAGAGCTGCGTGAAAATGAACCGCTTGAAAATGAAACTAGCACATCAAAAGACATGCCCCTGGCAACTTCATCTCGACATGGTCATCAAGTGTAAACTCTTTTAGAAGTTCTTCACGTGACAACAGAACAACCAAACACAGGGTGCATGTACTGTGCAACCTATTACAGCCACATGGCATTACTTCAAGAAGGCACAGCGTTGCATAGTACATGCTTATGCGCGCCACCAAATGTGCATGAAAAACATCTTTAATGTACTGAATGTCATGGTGTTAGTTCAACAATGTAACCTTTCCAAGAAAAGCCTATTTTATATCGAGAGAATTCTCGTTGAGCTCCCATCTTGATTACGTAAAGTTGAATACGCAGTTAAATTCAATTTTGTTTCTCCTCAAAAACCAAAATTCGGAATAAATATAGGTTCAAATATATACTTCTCACGACGGATCCACTCAACATATGCATACAGCGCGTTTGTAACATGTTCACCACGTGAAAGACACTGATCGCCTTATAGCACTCCAGGGTCTTAGAAGGGGAAATGAACGCGTTCCGAACTTTCCGATAGAATTCGGAACATTTTCGTAAACCTTCGGAAACGTTGCATTTGCAAATAAATGCATTCGGTTCATACTCGGAAAGCTGTTTAAAGTAGATAATAAAGAAGAGAGAAGAAGAATAATAGTTTATTTAAGTGTCACTCACTTTGCTAAAAGTGTCCGGCCATATGTTGCCTATCAGACACTAAAATTACATATCATGAACAAATATAAGTAAATATAAAAGTAGAATATACACATGTTAAAAAGTATAACAAGTACATGTATGCTGAATGAGGCATTATATGTATACTGACGTCCAAAAAAAAGCACACCAAGGCCCGCAGAGACGACTAAAGTAAAACAACACCAACGCCTGCTGCCTCGGCCTGGACAAAGGGAACACGGCGTTATTTAATTAAGTGTACACTTTTTACAATGTATGATTTAGTTTATCTTATTTATTTTACACAGATAGCACCAACACGTATCCAACTTTAAAATAATCGAAAGATTCAGTGACAGTTATACAGAAGAAGCTGTGTAAAGAATGCCATCGTTGAAAAGAATGTTGTAAACCAATTCCCGACCTATATAACATTTAACTACTGAAAGAGAAGATTGCTCATCACCTAAACGCCGTCAGTGTACATGCACACTCGTCATGGATGAAGTTTGTACCTTTTCACGAGGTAGTGGAAAATGGGTCATTTAAAGCATTAACTCTTTGTAACATTGGTATTAAAAAGCTACAAAATGTATAGAAAAATTACAGTACGATTGCACCCTGAATAAACTTGTCTGAAAGGCCATGTCCCCCTTTAGATCTACCTTTACATCGCGCCATGACGCCAATCAAGCTTTCACCTGCGCAAGGTGTATCTACACAGAGTATGAACATGCTTTCACAGTCCCGCGAAGTCACCTCGAGTTATCCCAATCATCGACTGTCATCCGGTTATCACCTGAACCTGATGACCTCAAGGGACTTTCATGTTCCCACACTTCACACCCTCTTTACCTGTATTAACTTGTGTCAATTTGCATTCTATCTGGACAGGTACAAGAACAGGTGTTGTGTCTACATAGGCTATTAAGCCCGGCTAATATGCCTATTAGTCTAACAGCGAGAGAGAATGTGTGTGCCGTGCAGATTTCAATGTTTGAACGGCGGATCTAAACGTTTTGACTCTTGCCGTCCAATCGAGCAGAACAATATTGGCCGCTCCATTGCCTGATTATCCGTGTTTGTCAATTTAAATCTGGCGACATACGTAAGGAGATTTCGTCTTGAAATAATTCTAACCATCTCCAATACCAACATTTCATAGTAAATTTCGGGGAAACTGAGATTAGTATACAGAAATTACTTTTTCCGGTAAACATTGTGTAAGTGAGTATTGTTTACTTATAAGTGGATTTCGGCAATCTTTCAGCCATACATATCACCAACGTCATGTCGGTGTGAGACTCCAATCTCCGAGTAGAAAGAGGGGTACCTTGGCAAGACTCAAACCATGATTGCCAAGGCTGGCAGATCACTGGGCTAACACATGATTCCGCCCCCTCCCCCGTTAATTAAACAATGACTTTACAAAACCATATTTGTTCTAATTGATTACTATTTCAACAGAAGCTCTTCCACAACGACTGAGAGAAAGCTTAATATTTACCTTACTTTTAACATCAACTGATTAGAAATCGAAAACCGGAAATGAGCTTAAATGTAACAAGGCAGGAACATTTAAATCATATTTGGTACTCTCTTAAAAGGAAAGTTAAAAAAAATTGAAATTAATACCACATATATCATAAATGATTTGGTAGAGCATACACTCTTGCGCTAGGTCTTAAAGATTCTTATCGGTTTTCAACGAAACACCTTGTAACATTGACATACATTCTTCAATACATGAACTTATTCCACAACTTACAATCATCAAGGACGTTCATTACCATGCGCATTTATAACAACAGTACAACTTCCGATATTGGAGTTATCATAATACATCAAGGTCACGGAGTGTCCTTTTCGGACCTGGTCGGAATATTTTCACCTGACCCTTTCATCCTGCAACATTGTGACCCAACATCGAAAACAAGAACATCTGGGGTAATTTGACCCCCTCAGACCAGGTCAATATTTTGAGTCGGCCACTACCCGTTCATCCTCAGTTCTGTCCTCTCTCGCTGTTTGTTTAACTTCCCCCAATCGTGTGGTCAATCAAAGGCTAAGAGGTGGTCAAAACAGACAGTGTCCCCTTACCTCCGCCGGAAAGACGACACCTACAAGCCAACACTGAGGAAACTTTACTGTTTTCTATCGAACGTGATCCTTAAGTCACGTGCCCGCCAAAGGCATGATGGGAAGAGATTAGTTTGAATTTCCTTTGCTTCAGCGTTACAAATACACGCAGTTCTCTATACATACCGGTTATGAAGTATTTCAGTATGAATAAACTTATAAAACATAGCATTCAGCAATATTTAAGTTATCACCAAAGTGTCATCCATGTCTTCACAATACTACCGGAAGTCCAATTCCACAATGAAGCACCCAAAGACACACCAGGGCATGTTTCACAAAGCGATCTTAGAGCTAAGTTGATCGTAAACTCTAAAGATAAAAATTTTAACTAAGTTGTAACCATCATTCCATTTGACAAGACAACTTGAGGCTGTACAACATATCTGTAAAATCGCTTCCTGTTTTTTTTTAGAAATACATGTATTGTGACGTCAGTTTTAAAATTGACAAAGTCACTGAAATTGATCTGAACTAAGATCGTTTTGTGAAACAGGGCCTCGGGAGCTTGCTCAATTTTTCAGATAAGAGTTATTGCATATACGCCTAATACAAACGTGAAATTATATGTCAGTAATGTCAGTAGTCATGTGACGAGGAAAGGAGATAACGAGAGAAAATAAAATCGTTCAATGAAGCATTTAAGACACGATTAATACATTGTTTGTTTCACCTAGACAAAACCAACAATCGTCAATATACAATTCTGATCATCGGTGGATTTAACGCGCCCCATCCCCAGCGTACGCCCCTACACAGACGGAATCAATTCTGTCAGTTCTTTTGCCCACTTTCTGATTGCTACCACGATGTTAGACGAAAGTCTATCTCTATGCGGTTATTTTCTTTCGCATTCCATAATCTTTCGCACGTTCTGTGAAAATAATATTATATTACCGAAAATCCGTATATAAACACCTGCCTTGAATAAACGCCTTATCAATAAACCTTCCGAAAACAATGAACCCCTGGCATTCAAATAAGGATTTATGGTATGCGAAGGACAAACTTTCTGGCACTGTATAAGGAGGGATTATTTTGAACGGACATGTTTTTTGTGTGGAAAACATACAAAACTAACCCTATTCCTAAGTCTAACCTAAAACTAACAATAAATTAAAGAAGACACTATACACGAATTGAAACCCAAAATCTAACGGTTGGCCTTTTCTCATTTGGTCAGTACAAGAGTTAATGACCTTGACTCACACATTTTCATCTAAAATCTGAATCTAGTTTAGGCCACTTGAAGAAAATAGCGTGTTTCTCATCGCCCGTCCCGGTTCAGAACGAGATTTTTCGATCTCTTTTTTTTCAAATCCGATTTCGTTTTAGTGTGCCAAGCTAACATTTAAATAAGACACCATGCCGTTTGTCATAATGTCAGATACCATGCTGTTCTAAGAAGCTAAAGCCATGGTTTGGCTTCAACATAGCAAACAATGCCTTGCTGAATTACTTATTTTTTAACATATAAATACTCAAATAAACATAAAGTGTAAAAATAAAATCCTCCATCCCCAGTGAAATTAGAAAAAAAGTGATGAGAAACAAGATATTTTCTTTAACAGGCCTAATGGCCTTTTCTCATTTGGTCAGAACAAGAGTGACCTTGACTTATACATCTTCATCCAAAAGCTGAATCTAGTTTAGTATCATGGGAATAAACGTACATTAACAATTGCAAGTGGCCGAGACCACAAGTCCAAATACTTCGTCCTGGAACACTTATGTTTGATTTTCTTGGGAAACAAGACCCACCTGTGAAAACGAGGGCAAATGTACAAATATCTATCCAATATGCATTTAATAAAACCACTCGACCGAAATGCGTGCGGCATTGCCAGCGCGTGAAGCACGTGCACTCCGGTCCCCTCGTGTGAGAAGATGTCCCGAGCTGAATGACTTTCACGCAAAAAACGTGCACTTAACATTTTCGCTGCATTCCTTTATCAGAATGACCCATTCAAACTTCAAGATCAAAACAGTGTGTATATAACAAAGTTACGAATGGACGAAAGATGAATGTACAAAACCGAAATAAACGTTGCTCAAATTAATTGTAAAATAATTTTATTGAAAGTATTTAATTACTGTCGATGTGAAATACAAAACTCAAAAGAAATATTTTCATATAACTTTTTTTTTTTAAATTTCATATTAAGGGCCAAAATATATAATAATTTCCTCTCAAATTACACAAATTCGTTGGAGCATATGTCCCCTTTGTAAATAATCACAACACCATAACACTATAGGGGACGTTTTCTTTAAATCTTACAACAAAAGTCGACGAAAGTTTAATACAAGTTAAATCGTCCGTTCTTTTGCGCACACGTGTTTCGGCTAAGAAAACTGAAACAGGTTACCCAAACACAATGGCCTTCTTCTCATCCCGAACCTTTTCATTATGAGTTCAAAAGGCAAGTTTACCACTAGATTAATTCTAATTTCCACTTCCACAAGCTCGATATACAAGCAAATAGGAAATGTATGCCTCATAATCCCTCACCGTGAACTTCAAATGAAAAAAACGCCATAGTTTCGCACCAGCTGTGGGATTACGTGGACTTGCATATCTTAGCGGAGTGACCCAACTATTTGAACTAAACGACCTGGGCCCTAGAACATATGTAATTATATTTCTGAATCACCCTGACCCCCTGAGGTGAATATTAGGCCAAATAAATAACACACCTGTTTCCAGACCGGCTCGCCGACCCTGGCGCGTTTTCTTATCAGTTTTCCACCACTCTGCTCAGAGGGGCGTACGCAGGGGGGGGGGGGGGGGGTCCTCGGACGCCCCCCCCCTACCCTCACGCAGGCACCGAGACGCGTCCACGTCATTTTCAAAGGAAAGGAAAAGAAATGAAAAAAATGTTGCCATATCTTTCAAGCCAAATATTAATACATTCGACCTTAAATCATGAATTAAAAGTCATTGGTTTGTTACGACATTACACATTTACGTATACATGTATTTAGTACAGTGATATTTGTAACAAAAGAGGCCGTGATATACTTTAATATTAGTGATTTTTCATATGGAAAACGCTCTTCCACTTTGCTAGAACCCCGGAGCTTTCGGGGGCTTCGATACCTCGTCAACCAAAGGCGCCCCCCCCCCTCGACCCCTTCTTTGCTTCGTGGACACATCATCAGGAGGCTAGTCACGCCCCTGAACACTACATGTATACGACATCGGTGTGTTTGTTTAGTTAAAAGAATGTATCAAAAATTGTGTCTAAAATGAACATTTTTTTCTTCTATCTTCTGTATCTCCCAGATCTATACTGACGTCCAAAAGAAAGTATACCAAGATGTTGAGAGACTACTGAATAAATTCACAATTGCGTTGGATATACAAGAGATATCCCTTCAAGACTTGGAAAGTTTATCAATCAAAGATGTCAATCAAATTACACTCACCGACATCCAAGCATCCTTTTGATCATCTATGGCATAAAGACGTAAGGGAAAATAATTGAAATCATTTGGTATACTTTATTTTGGACGTCAGTATACAAAAATTTCACAGAATGAAGAAACAGAACTAGGACTGTGTACGGTATAATATCGTTTGCGAAAGTTAGAATTCACACTTTAGGTTCACAGCGTGCACATAATATCGATGTGTTTATTGAATAACACCAATCGACTGCAGCTATTTTTAACTCCAAAAATCCTCATGCGTTTTCGGGAAATGCACAATTACGTCATGTGCGTCGGAACTACATAATTATATCGGGATATAGCTGGAATATCGCTGAAAGCCACGTAAAAATTGATTATGCCAGTGTGCCTACCCGCATAATTATCGTGTGACACCACAGCAGAGTATTAATTTTATATTTAAAATTTTTGATTAGCAGAGCAGCTTTGCACCTCCAGACGAAAATGATTAGCATTTGGTGCAAAAAATATAATTTATGAGCAATCAGTCACGATTGATTAGCAAACTGCGATGCGAACCCGAACAAAAATACCCTGCCACATTTCTGAAGTTTGTATAACCAGAAACACAGGTATACTCTTTCAGCCTCGGGACACTTTCAAGGTGACTTAAAATGCTATTATAGTAAAACTACTGGGTGGTAAAGTGGACTGTTTCATTCGGAAAGTGTGGTGTGTTGTTATGACCCATTTCGCGTTATTATTGATATTGCGCCCATTGTGTCGATATTCTCAATATTCGCGGCTGTTATTGTAGCGAGGGCGGCGACAGGGCTCTGATCTGGGCTGGAAGTTTCCCACATTAGCACAATGGCTCTCCGTTCCACAAACATTTTGACAGCACTCGTTGTCTTTGTCGTCCGAAGATTTCAAAACTCTCTAGTAAAGCATCGCCGAGATGAATGATCGCTACAACAACGCGATGAAATTTGCAAACGTTGCATATCTTCATTGGACCAATCACCCCGTGATATAATTATTTTCAGTTTATTTGCACCTGCCAATTGAATGACTCTTTTGTATAATTATTTTAACATAACCGTTTTAATCCTTTCTATCGTTTAGTGTCATTTCATATCCAAATCAGTTCATTAGTTGATACGTGATCAAACCCCATTGATTTCTTTTAAATAACAACCTTTGGAACGATAAATATACATACAATTATGTTTACATGTCACGAATAATTCATAAAAGATATAGCGTGTCTGTTGTTTTCACAGCTTGTTGAATACCCTAACTTGTTTTGGGAACCCGGGTGACAAACCGCATAAAAAGCATTTCGAACTTTCCGACAGAATCTTGAACATATTCGTGAACTTTCGGAAAATAAATAAATGCATTCGGGTCATATTCGGAAAGCATTCGGACATCGACGGAACATTCTTCGAAAAACCCTCACAGAAAGGTGCGGAATGAGGTTGGCTATTTGAAAGTAGAAAATAAATCCGTCTGCATCTGCCGGAACAAAATGAGTATGGCGTTAATTAACTAGGCATACGCTTTTGCAATGCATTATATAGAGTTAAAGTTTCACACAGATAGCACCAGACCTATTTAGCGCTCGCGAGCACGCATCTAACTTTAAATCTCCAAGCTAACTCCGGGATCCTCAACCCCGCTGTTAAACGTTTTCAAACTTTCTGGGATAATTTAATATAATACAATTCAATACCATTTAATAAAATACATGTCATTTACTGTCTCCTCACTTTAATGTAAAGTTTTTGTTGTCCCCTACCGTGGCGGGGGATTTTGTGTCGTGATTTTCAAAATCTAACTAAAAGTATTCTAGGCTAGACTATTCGACAAAAATTTCAAATCAAATCGTAGAAAAGAGTTTATTGAAAGAAAATAATTGAAAATAAAATGTTTCAAAAATTAAATTGAGTTCACTCACTCAACCTTTAACCGGTTCAATTCAATGAAGCTATACATGCTTCTGCGCTTCACAATGACAACTGTCACAAAGCCAGACTGATTGGTAACACATCGCAGTCGATGTAACGCAACTGAGCAATTCTCTAAATTATACATACATCTTTAAAAAACTGTCTTTCCCACGTGAGTGCATAGATCTAGAGCTGGTGTATTACTCACGAGTATGAGAACAAGCTAGAATTCACGATATATACTGAATATAAAAAATAAGGCTTCACTGAAAACGTACCCAATGACCTTTAACACTAGGACTATAATTACACGTATAATTATACTTTTAACGCACATACGTTAGATAGTGTCACTGGCATATCGGTAGAAAGTGTAACCATCACTGGCCCTGACAACCTGCTGGCATAGTTTGCGCATGATCTGCATTTATTATTATCATTGGCATGATACAGATTTTCCCACCATCATATTTCTACTGTGGTTAGTACTTCGATGTTAGCTTTGATAAGGATGTACGCATAAACATTAAAATACTTCTCTCAATGGAGGCACTCCTTCGATAAGTCATTTTCCTGTCTTATTCATCTACACAGTAATAATCTGTCAATAGATGATATATATTTCACGTCTTGTATTCATATCTGTAACAAATGCAATTCCGAACTGCGCATGTCGGAAGTGAAGAGACTGTGAACGTATTTTAGGCAACAGCTTATGGTGGGAAACGTTCCACAAGCCCAATGATGACGTCATCAAGAAACGGGGACATAGTGAAAGTTCAACACGTTCACCTTGAAATTGGAAAATTGCCGATTGTTTATATGACGATAAATAATCTTGCTTCTGGCACTGGGTTCGAATCCCAATAACGTCACTTGTTCAGCTTGGCGGTGAAGCCTTGGTTTCAATGTAATAAAGAACTGCCAACCTGTACGCTTTTGGCTTATTGGGGGGGGGGGGGGTACTGTATATCATCAAATATGCCCATACCGGTATTGTATTAAGTGAGAAAGTTTGAATTGTTATATTTTGTGAAAAAATACCCTTTTTCATGGCAAAATACTCTTTTTCAAACCACCCTGTATTCTGTTTTACAAGGACATTTTGGCAGATCTGGTAATAGAAAGAAATTCATTGAGGGGTTTGGGGGTTAATATTTTTTTCCACACAGCCTACTCAATCACAATACAGAATGAACAACTGATGTCAGTAGTCACGTGACGATGAATGGAGATAAAGAAGATGGAGAAACGGTTCAATGGCGCACGTAAGACGCTATTAATACATTGTTTGTTTTAACTAAAGAAAAACACAAATGTCCGTATACACTCAGTATAATCGTTTGTGTTTGTTAATGTTAGATTAGACTTTTGTCAAGACCCCGAGTCAAGGCACAGAAAACCGAACATCTCACTGGAACATAGCCATCTCTGCTTGGTCCTG
>JAUELE010269063.1:0-10045 GCA_031471655.1 Diodora aspera | reverse complement strand
ACGACAAGCATTGGGTTACTGAGGCCCTATTCTATCCAAGTGACACCACGTCACTCCCCGGAAGCCCCACAGGGTAATATACTGATGAAACCTAACTGATTAATTGATTGATTTACTGTGGAGAATAGCATAAGTCTGGGTGTCTGTTAACAAAATGATTACCTCATCTGTTAGAAGTGAGTCTGAATTAGACCTTGGAATAGTTGGGACAGTAAGTTCAGGTGAAGAAGGTCTTCTGCCGCTGTCCTTCCGACGTTCCGACGACTTGCGTCGGGCAAGTTTGTAGAACTTCTTTTTCTGGCTTTTCTTCTCTTCACTGGCGGCTCCACCGAACATTTCATCGTCCGTTGCTTCGTGGAGAGAGAAGGACGGAAGTTCATCTGGCAATTCTCCATCGGATTTGACTGCAGCCATCTCAGCATCCTTTTCAAGAAAAGTGAGCATTTGTATGAGTTGGTGTTTAAAAAGGCACAGGTATTCTTTTAGCTATAACACAACCTGATGTGCAAGATCCGCACAAACATGGAAAACATTTCATTAGGTTTGGTTTGATTTCTTAGCGTAACTTTCGGCAGTATTGTAGCTACATCACTGAAATTTTGGGCACTTCAAATCAGCTGACCCGCCCTGGATTCAAACCCACAACTACTGGGCTAACAGTTTGCTGGACATTGATGGTATCACAGTACTCGTGCTTCAGTGACTTCTCAAGTGCCAAAAAAATTACCTCCAGGTAAACTCCCCCCCCCCCAATACCAAAAACATCCATTGCCACTCTGCTGTTGCTCGAAACTTTGGGCGTTGATACTCAAATTCTGAGCACTTTTGTCCGAATCTAGGGGTGGGGGCAGCTGCTTCCACGCACCCCCTTGTATGCCTATGCCAGTATTATAACAAACTATACCAACCTCAGCCATAATATGTCTTGTTCCTTTATTTTTAATCATGCTGCGCAAATTGAGAGACTGTTCCGCTTCAGTTTGATCACCCCGACCATCAGCAGGGGTAGGTAACTCTAGGCTATTGGTAGCAGACGACCCACTTGCATCACTCTGGGAACACAATCAACAGGGTCAGAATAGAGCGATATCTCCTCAAAACTTACATGGATGTTGGATACCTCAGTCAGTAGAGCATCTTTCTAAAGGTCCCATGTTCGAAACACCCCAAGTAGCAGGATAATTGTGAGAGATTTGGGGCTTTGCATGGTTTTCAGCAATCTTTCAGCCACATCACCACGGTCTCACCAACATCACATCGGTGTCTTGGCTCCTGTCTCTTTGGGCTGAAATAGAGGTGCCCAGGCTGGACTTGAACCACAACCCCCAAGGCTGACAGTTTGCTGGGTCAACGTGCTAGCCACTGCACCATTCTGCGCCCCCCAGTAGAATAATAAATATATATGTACATCTGAAGACACTGGGACAAAATTTTACCTATTTTGTCAAAAATGTTTTACTTATAATTACAAAGGCACCATCTAAAAAAACCGACCCATATGCAACTTTAAATACTGGTATCAAGCAAAATTTTCAGAAACAAAGAGTCTTAGTGCATTCAAATTAAAATAAGTTGAGACAATGGTTTGAATTGCAGGGGAAACTTTGTCAGTTATAATACAGGATAGTATGTAAAATGCACAGAGAAAATGTGGACAGCCAAAAAAACATATCTGTAGAAAGATTCCCGTTTCTGTTGCCTTATACAACAAGCATGTGTTGACTTGTGCCCCATTCTAACAGTGCCACTACTTGAAGTCCCATAGAGAAGATTTGACTTACAAGCATTGACAGCTGTAAGTCAGATGACTCGAGTTGTTTAATTGATGACTTGTCACTTCATTTATGTAAAATATTGTCCGGTGCCCATACAACAAAAGTCCATTTTCTCCATTCCTTCATTTCTCTTTGACAGTCATGTGCATGCCGAATTAAGTGTTATAATATTAAAGTAAGTAGTAAAAGATACTTTGATGTTGTCGTTTAGGACTGGACTTACTCTTAATCAGCTTTGACTCATGAAAATAAATAGTGGTAAGTCCTGACTTACAAGGGGCCGAAAAAATGTTTAACCCCCGATGTGGGACACCTATTAGTACCTCTGTTCTGCCACTCTTCTTCCTCCTAGGTGGCGCCACTGGATGCGACATGGAACTAGGTGGAGTTCTACTCATCACACTCTTGATGATGTCCGGCTCATCTCCAGAGAGCTGACTGTCTTTTATCACATCGTCCACAACTCGTAACGTTTCAATTTCACAAACGTTATTGTCGTCACTCAAGTCAGATTCAACTGTTTTATCACATTTTTCCTTTTCAGACTGTTGCACGTCAGAGCTCTGTTCCGATGTACTAAGTCTAGGCTTCAAGTCTTTACCGATTACTAAAATCGAGGTATCCCTTGGTAAGTCTCCCCATGATCCTGAACGTTGTCGTCGAGAATGGACAAACATTGAAGAACTGTCATCAGAACTACTTTCCATTTTCTCAATAGTGTTGGATTTTCTTGATACTGGTGAACTTCTGTTGCTCTTCGAACTACTCCCGTCGTTTTCATCAACTATTTCATCCTCTTGTGACGAATCTTGTGATGTTCTTCCTGGCGTGCTTTCCACACCAATTATCTCCCTTACTTGTATCAGTTTTCTTCTTCTCTTCTCGTCATCGTGCATCCTCTCCTTCTCGATCTAAAATCAATGAAACCCATGATGATTAAATACATTCTTTCCCTCTGTTATGTGTTCCATGGCCCCGTGTGTTCCACAAAGCAACATTAGCGCCAGGTCACTCGTAAGTTGATCACGATTTCATCATATCCTTTCAACGTTACAGTCTTGATTTTAAGGACTTACGATCAATTTAGAGCTACGATCGCTTTGTGGAACAGGGCTCTAAACATCTTTGATCAAATTTTGTTAAATGTGGCATGCAAGATTAACTTGTAGGTGAGTGAGTGAGTGACTCTGGATTAACGTGACTTTCAATAATTTTTCAACCATATCGTCACGGTGGTTCTAGGGGGCTCCCATCTCCGGGCAACACGACAGCGACCCTTGCGGGACTCGAACTGGGGACCTTTCGATTGCGAGTTCAGTGCGGTAACCATTGCGCCAACCCCGCGCCCTAACTTGTAAGTGATAAACATACTTTACTTGCTATGTAGGACTGGTTTCTATCTTCTGAAAACTTGATCGATGAGAAAGTTTTGATGGTGTTTACGTAAATTACAGGTTTCCTCCACGCTTTAAATAGCAGTTATGTCATTTTATTTGTGCAGCATTTATTTATTACTCTTTCTTTGTTTCCATATGAACTTTCAACACAAAAAGTAAGAATACGACTGCATGTCACAATCTTCATGACCACTCATTTTCTATTGGACTTGCAAGTGCGAATAGTCTCAAATTACTCAACAGTCGTAGATCTGTTCAGACTGGTACACTGCCTAAGCGACGCTAGATACCCTAAGTGCAGCAGAGCGGTGAAGCACAACTGGACAATATATCATTCAGACAATAATGAGTATTAAAATAGAGTGAGTAATGGGTGTCAGTATCCTGAATGGGACTCGCAAATACTGATGCTATGAGTCCAGGGGACTTATATATAATATAAACTTAAAACTTGCCTCAATGATTAGTTCCACGAATGTAACTGAGACAGACAGTCCAACATGTTTACTTACAGTGTTCTTCTTCTCTTCCTGCATCTTCTTCTTCTGTAGATCCTGAAGTCGCTTCTCCAATTCTTCATCTTCTCGTCTGCGTCTAAAACATCAATATTTAACTTACAGGTTTGTCTGAATGTTCTTTTCAAAATGTTTCAGGACTAGGTTAGAAAGACCATCTTGCTGTGACCCTGAAGTTAATTTTCTCAGATCTTCATCCTGAAGAGCAATGCAGCAGTATGGAAGATCTGTATATAAATGGGAGTTATATCAACTGTTTAGACTTGGTAAATAATGATGACAAAACAAAAACATACCTTTCTTCTGCTCTTCTTCTGAGTTCAAGTATTCTTTTCTCTTCTTCCTCAATCTCAGATATCTAAATAAAAGGTGAATTACATTTTAAACTTGAAGTCAACAAAATGAGTGAGTGAGTGATTTGGGGTTTTACATGGTTTTCTGCAATCTTTCAGCCACAACACCATGGTCTCACCAACATCACATCGGTGTCAGGGCTCCTGTCTCTCCAGACTGAAGATAGGTGTGACTCCAAGGCTGACAGATTGCTGGGCCAACGTGCTAATCACTGCACCATCCCGCGCCTTCAACAAAATGAGGGAATGTAGCAAATGTAACAGATCACAATTTGAATGTAACATTGAAAAAAAACCAACTGCTTCATAGCAGTATGGTGACAATAAGTGTGTGAGTAATTTGGTATTTAATAAAATTTCAGCAAACTTTATCTCCAGGCTGAAAGAGGGTAACAGGATTCAAATCCCCAACCATCAAATCCAGTGAATGACGGTCTGACATGGAAACCATTGTGCAATTCTGGAATACCCCCCGAGAACAACTGGATCGACCAACAAAGACCAGACTGAATTTAACAAAAAACGACAGAATGAAAACGAATAATGGTAAACTGCCCTTGCTGCTCAATTGGTTGATGTTTCCAACGTTCCCGATGTTACATGCCACAGTTGTACAGTTATTCACAAGCAGGGATATAGATAATAGCCGAAAGCCACTAAAATTCACCTGCTGTTGAGTTGAAATTTGTTCCGGCTGTTGAATCGGCAACCACCATACATTACACTTTAAAATCCAAATTTTCTTTTTGAATTTGACTGCCTGTCATCTTAAATAGACTGGCTGTTCTCTGTCTTAGTGAGTTAGTGAGTGAATGTGATTTAACGTAGCAGGTGGTAAAATTTCAACCATAGCGCTACGGTTGGTACAAAGGGCACCAAATGTTTGAGTCGAACGAAAGTGACCCAGTCGGAATTCGAACCACCGACCTTGCGGTTGTGAGGCAGACGCTCTACCAACTGAGCTACCTGGGCCCCCGTTCTCTGTCTTAACTACATCCCTGACAATTGTAAATTAAAATAAAAATTAGAAAACCCCTCGTTAATTACAAATGGCTTTGTTATGTCATTTGCAAAACTTGCAGAATCAATTACCGTTGCTTTATCTTCATTTTTTGTCACATTCGGGGAGAAATCTTGTTGAAAAGATCTGAAAAAGCAATTAAATGTGTGTGAAACTCATTCTGTGAAAGGTTAACTGGGCTAATCAAATCACGCATTACAAATCTATTTTTAGGGAAAATCCCATCCTCTGCTCAACATCAATTGAGTTTTAGGGGTTTGGGTTTGATTATGCTTTGCGTTAGGGTTAGTTATGCGTGTTTTCCACCTTACAGATATACTTACTTGGTTATAAAGTTCCAGTTTGCACTGAGAAAAGCATGTTAGGCTAGTACACAGAACACGAAAGAAACTTTTTCCCTATTTTCATCTAATATGTAATGCTGAAATGAACAAACAATTCTTTATGGTCTGTGCTAGTGCTACTGATCGCCACGTTAGCCATAGGCTAATTGACACTGGTTGTGGCTAAAAGGAATTTGCCATTTTTAGCCACAGTGGCGAAAATTGAGTGAGTGAACTGGATTTTTACATTGCAGGGGGCAGTATTTCAGCCATAGCGTAATGTGATGTGCAAGAGGCACATTAGGAAAAGGGACAACACAGGATTGATAGTAAGAAAGAGAAAGCAAAAGATCCTTATTTTAGACGGCTCTTACATCAAACGTGAGGATACTGGGGCCCTGTTCTATTCCCGGGAACCCCACAGTTCCTGAAACTGACCTAGGAGTTTGCTGCAACAAAAGTTTCTTCTTAAATTAAATGTTTATGAATTACAGATGCTATTCTGTAACATTTGAAGTGGTTTTGTTGTTAGTATGTAATGTTGATAGAAATGTGGGGCTATGCAAACTTGCTTGTGAGTAATGTGACTAAATGACAGGGAACTGTTTTAGCTACAGTGGCTAATTAGACAAATTTCCTAGCGCACGCATAGATGGTGCTAATAGTCACCAACAGATAAACCAACAGATAGCAACTGCTGTTATATTGTCCAAAATATTAAGTTAACAAACTTAACTTATATCAAGAAGTCAACGAACTGGGTGGTACAAACTGTCAAACAAACTGGACAGTTTTGTCGGTCGTGGTTCCAATGGTGTATGAAACACGCTAAATTTACATTACAAAATGCCCTGACCAGGCTAATGTTACTAACTCATAAAGAGTGGCATCCGGAGCATCATAAAATTCATCTGGTTCGCTGTCCGACGACATTGTGACTTGTCAAATGTTTCCAACGTTTAAATTTTCGCCAGTGTTTACATTACACTGAATACAGAGGGAGGCCATTTTGTGTTTCCGTCAAAGCGATTTTTTACGAGAAAATATAAAATCATGTATTTCAGATTAAAATAATGATGTTAAGCATTATTTTTATATTTTAGATTAAATTAACCATATTTTATAACAGAAGTTGGATTGTAATCAGACTAATAAAAAAATCGACGTAAATATTTCCCAGAAGTCCACACACCATATCCAAAATGGAGGATCTTGCCGTCGAGGTCTGTGGAGCTAATGGAGCTTATTACAAGGTGAACAAATGCTATTACTGGGTGACTGGTTTGTAGAAAGAAAGTGTGATATCATATATTTGTTTTTTATTTATGTCCTTCACCATATTTGCTACACGTGAGCAGTAAGTCACGACTACATTTCTGTCTAACTTTCGCCGGCATAACTTGTCTCGTGCAAGTACGAAAAAGGAATTCTTCACATGCTTTCAACTGGATTGACTTTTCAAAAAAAGTTATTATCCTCTGTAGATATTATGCTTTGGTGTATGTACAAGAGATTTTAAGTAGTTAGTGAAAACTGAGACTTGCCAAAGATGGGTTGGAATCGAATTTTCGAACTTGATTTGTAAAACACCCATATTCAGTGGGGAAAACCCCATTATCGATAACAGTCCAGGCAAAGTCGCTCTGATGCGGATCTCTGAGTTTGTAATTTAAAAAGTTAAGATGAATCGACAATCAGGTGTGACCCAGATGCAAATATTGGACAAACTGTAGAATCTGTTCACCATCTAGATCACTATCCAGTGTTCGAAATTAATTTTTTTAGGAGGGGGTCACAAGGACCCATTAGATTTAGTTTTAGGGGGTCCTTCGAAGGTTTTGAGGGTCCTATATCTGACTCCTAATGATTTCCAGTAGACGTCATCGATATATTAGACACATATAACACAAAACTGTCATACATACAGCTCAACACATGTTTAATTGATAGCTAGAAACACTAAAAATCATAGTCACTGGCATTTCATAATCATTTCAAAATTCAGTTTAAAGATTCAATATCAAGGTCAGTGTCATTTTCTGAACCTGATTGTGAGAATCTGGCACGTTTCCCATGAGGGCAGGTGTTTGGCTGTCTCCTTTGATCCGGGTAGAAACATGTTCGAAATTCGATCAATCGACCTTAACTACATCACTTTTGTAAGTTCTGATTGAAGAGCCAATGAATAAAATGGTATTAAGGCAGGAAATGTAGAAATTGACCAATCAACACAGCTGTAATATCTCGCACTGTCGCACATGTATGTATTGTCGCAACAGCCTAGGGATCGCTCACAGCGCATACAGATATAAAGCACTGTCAGGAGTTTAATTGCTTCCATTTTTTATCGTAATCAACAGTAAATCGAAACTTGAGTGTACGTTTTGAAAAGTTTATTTGAAATATGTGTGATTTGATGCAGGTAACAAATTTTGATAAAGATCGGACATCTGAAAGTCAGTGGGACGCACATTAGTTGAAAATCAAGGGGTCCTCTTAAAAATCAGTGAGTCATCTCCCCGGGACGCATGTTAATTTCGAACACTGCTTATGTGGTAGTCGAGTGTTTGTGAAGGATTTCTAGTTCTGCCGATGTCTTATTGTATCATTATTTCCTATATGCACACATTTCCTATATCAGGACTTGAATTTGGATTTGGAAATTGCCGAAAATTGCATCAAGCAGCATCCATTTTGAACTGTGAACTGTGTCAGTAACGTGGTACAGGCATCTCGGGCTATGCAAATGAAGTTTATGTCCGATGACGTCGCGGGTCAAATACATCACGTGACATGCCTGAGATGCTTTTCAGTGGCCAGTGTATTTGATCTTCTGGCAAGCAACATTCTGACCTTACTACACAAGGACGCCATAGAGGAGCTCCTCTCTCTTTCTCTCACACCCGGCTTCTACTCGGACATCTTCCAGAATCCTGGTGCTCAAGAAAGATTCAAACAAGTACAGACTGATTCACAACTTCAACACAAGACTAAGAGATCACCCATCGTATGTGATCCATCTCCCAGAAGATCTGAGACCATTCCTCCAGTGGTGGAAGATCCTTTCGAATGTCTCCGTAGGGATCTCCTGTCTGATGTTGTCCTTGCAATGTAAAACATCCTCAACTAATTTCTGTATTTCAGTATTGATGAAGAGTGTTTGGACGACTCGTTCAGTTACACCCCTCGCAGTCTCTTCTCCTGGCTCACCCGAGTCCTCTACAACAGAAGAAGCAACTTTAATCCTCTCTGGAACGTCTTTGTTGTCGGCGGAATGGAAAACGGAGAACCGTAAGAACTCTGAAACTTTGTTGTTTTAGCTTTGATGTTTGCTCAGTGAAACACAACAAGAAAAAGGAAATCTCTGCTTTGTTGTGGGATATCAGTAAGAAACAGGGCATTATAGTATAGGAACTTGATGAAAGTCTAGAGGTCTCGGTAAGGGGGTCACTTTGCTGGGCACTCCATGGGGTTTCCGGGGAGTGATGTGGTGTCACTTAGTAACCCAATGCTTGTCATACAAGGCGACTAAAATGGGGATCTTTTGCTTTCTATTTCTTACTATCAATCCTGTGTTGTCCCTTTTAACTGATGTGCCTCTTGCACATTACATGGCGCTATGGCTGAAATATTGCTCCCAGCAATGTAAACATCCATTTCACTCACTCACTTTGCTGGGCACCGCTTATGGCCCACTCTCTGTATAAAGTGATCCTGAAGTGTCACGCATAAAAAAAAAGAAGAAATTAGATGCTGTCGGATCAGATTTTTCCATCACTAAACAGAGAATTTGTTGCTTGTGTTGCTGTTTAGTGACAGAGAACTCTAATCTGACAGCATCTCATATCGAGTCTTTTATGTGGTGAACATTACGTGTCTCGCTCCAGGATCATTTAGATGGAATGGACCTTGGAATATGATTTCAGTGGTTTTTCCAAAAATGGGGGAGGGGGCATAATTAAAGTCATCTCCTCTCCCCTATCCTCCCGCCCCTATCCTCCTCCTCCTTGGAGCCGGGCCTGAATTTAGTGATTCCTTTTCATACATAGTCGTCAACAAGTCAGAATCTTCTTTTCCCATCCACCGCTGAAGTCCTGATTCATTGTGACATAGCCTATAAACTGCTAAAAAGTACATTAAATTAAATATTTATCTTTTCCATGTTTGAATTAATTTTGGATTTCATGAATTTGCAGATTCCTTGGATATGTTGATAAAATTGGTGTGGCGTACGAGTCTCCCGCTGTTGCCACTGGTTACGGCGCCTACATAGCGTTGGTAAGTCTGAGACTAGGGTCATGATTTGTGCTCAGGAAGGTATTACAGGTGTCAGTGCTCCAGATAATATTTTGCATCAGCCCCGGCAATCTGCCAGCCTTGGTGGTTGTGGTTTGAGTCCATGTCTTTCAGACCAGAGAGACAGGAACCCCAACACCGATGTGATGTTCCTGAGACCATGGTGATGTGGCTAAAAGATTGCCGAAAACCACTTAAAACCCTCACTCACTCACTCAGACAATATTTTAACCCATTGGATATTTACTCCCTAAAATTGAAGTGTATTGGGCATGTCTCATGTCAGTTGGTTAAAGGGACATAATCAAAGTTGCGTCTGGATAATCGGTCAAAAACCTAAAATACGTACCATTCGCTCTTATTGT
>JAUELE010269051.1:0-14648 GCA_031471655.1 Diodora aspera | reverse complement strand
CGTTATATGTTACGTCAAACTCAGACGTTACATGTTACACTTTTATCGAGATTTTTGGAATTAGACTTGGAATTAATTATTTGTATAGCGTTAAGTCCAGCTTGCTTAGAGTACTTCACATTATTACCTTGGTGTAACTCTTTTGGGCACTCAGATTTAACAACACTCCTGATGGAGGACCTGGGGGCTATTCTTCGAAGCGATCCTAACGCATGGATGTCCTAAGTTGGGTCCTAGCCCATGCCATACCTATAGGTGTAATAGGCGGGTTCGGGAGTATCCTGCCCAGGAGAGTTATAAGTTAAAGAAGCACTAAGACTCATTCCCCTACCTTTAATTTTGTCAAAATAAACCTTGTAACTAGTCGAAATAAGGCAATATAATTATAGAAACGACGGAAACAATTGCAGATGTGGAACTCTCCAAGGACATCAGGCGAGGGTCCAGGGGCCTCCTAGGCCCCGGAAGCTTTTGGGGTCCTAGATCGTCGGAGAAACGTTCTGAAAGATTTCTTGTGAAGAAATTGGAGCGGGGGTCACCCCTATCCCTTTAAAGAGTGAGGGAACTAGAGTCCCCCATCTTCCTCTGTTTCCACTACTGTGACAAGCATTAACCAATTCTCCAGTGCTGAAGTCCAGATGTAAATTAAAAGTTGTAGGGGAGTCTGAGGGCTTTCTCCCATGGAATTTTTTTTAATTCACAAACGTTTTGAGACGCGTTGTTCTTGCACTGGGTCAAAATTAACTTTGTAACCTGTAAATAATGTCAGATATTAGCCAGTCTTCACTGAACGTTTAAAAAGGGGATTGGGATGTCCCTTGGGCCCAAAGGGCGCGAAAATAAATTGCAGAACAAGAAATTGCAGTTCTTTGAGTTTTGCAGGCAAGCGAACCCCCCGGACACGCAGCGTGAAGGGGAGTAAGTTGCCCAGTGCTCGGCTGGTGAGTCGTGTCTTCCACACAGAGGGACCAGGGTCTAGTGCTGAAATATCGAGCGGCACAACCCACCTTCTCATGCAATGGTCGCAGTTCCTTGATCATGACATTACCGCGTTCGCCATGGAGAGAGGTGAGCAATGCGTTTCAGTGATTACTTGGTTTCAGGGGCAGATCAAGGGAGATATTATTGCTAAATTCAGATGTAATAACTTCTATCTGCAGATTGAAACAGGTAGACATACAAATATCCCTAAAGATGAACGATTCTGTCCATTCTGTCCAGATGAAAATGTTAACAAAATAGAAGATGAATTTAATGTCTTGCTTGAATGTCATTAGTATAATGTTTGTAGAAATGTGTACATTAAGAAGTATTATTATAACCCACCTACTTTTAGCAAATTTATCTCTCTTTTACAAACTCAAAATATAAATGTTTTACACAATATTGGTCTATTTTTGTACAAGGCATATAACTTACGAAGGTCATATTAAAGTCGAAACAAAATTTAATGCAGCACGCATATATATTATTTATGATATTATCTGATTGTATTTTTGGCCGATGGCCTTATTACATGTACTAAACAAACGTGTCTGTCTGTCTATCTGTCTGTCATATTCAGTATTAACTCAATATTAGTGACCAGTGGGACAGAGAAAAAATATAGACTTGGAAGACATGCAGAAATTGATACATACAGTGTACTTGGTGACATTGAAAGTGTTTGCAAACCTCCATGTTTTCAATCAAACGGAATATAACTAAACGCCGATTGAATAGGTCTTGAATTTCATTGATATGTAACAGGATGATGTAACAATCTGCTGGTTTCAACAGAAAACTGCTCCAAACCGGAAGTAATATTTTGGTGTGTACGTAATGGGTACACTTCTATTGTGCTTGATCCCGTGCGGCAGCATGCTCGAAGTGCGAAACATTAATACCCCAGTCATTGAAATAATGTACAATCTACAACATTCGTCAACTTTCCGGGAAGTGTACAACCTAAGCTACTAGTTAGTCTTGTCCACAAGGTGATACCACCGATAGTGCCAACAGTGTGTGCCAGAGCAAATCCTAGAAGGCCTGAAAGCTTATTACAGTTAACCGTTCACGCGTCCAAGTTTAACTATTTAAAAAAAAAATTGGTTATGGTTTCCAGTGATGTGCTCACACAAACTTATATTTCATCGTCACAGGAGAATCTGGAGCAGTGATTGAATGTTGTTTTAGACCCGACCAGTTGCCTTACAAATATGGCTACTTCAGCAAAAAGAGGTAAGATTGCTGAGGGACGTTTACATGGGTAAGTTGACAGGACATCCGTTCACAGTCTTGAACGTCCTGTGTTCACCATAATCAGTCTTGCGAGATGCGGTCAGGAGCTGCTGCGTTGCGATCACGACATACAGTGCCCTTCAAAATTAACTTCCCCTGGACGCGTTCCTGTTACACGCAATCTGTCAGTGATCTTTGCACGATCAACACACTGAATACCGTATTTCCTCTAATAAACGTTGCGCTTATAAGTGCAGGCCTTCAAAAAGCGACGGCGCCGGGCCTCTGATAAGCATCAGGCTGCCGAGTTACACATTTTTTTCTCCCTGTACAAATGGACGAGGCATTATAGCCTTTCTTTGTCAGGCATGACGGCATATTTCTTTGCTATCCAGTCAAGCATTTTAAGAGGAACTACGGTAAATTCTGGAGATGAACAGTCTATCAACTGCTTATGAGACGTTGGTAATATGTCTGCTTAATAAACCTTACGTTATATAACTACCTTTATATAATGAGACAATACACTAAATTTGATTTCTGTGTGTCCACAGGTCACAGTTTTCCGCGATCGCCATACAATTTATGGATCTCGATGAAAATCTCGGAAAATTAAATTTATTACGGAGTGCCGCGGAATTTATTATTTTTACCAAATGTTGTTTTTTTAATTTGCGTAAATTCACCGTAACTCTGGTAGATGTGGATAATAGGATGCTAGTGTTGCATGTACGTATACATGATTTCCAGCAGACACTACATTCAGTAGTTTCATAACATCATCCTTTATAATAATACATGCACTTATATAGCGCTACGCTCCACACAATGTGTGTCCTGTGTGCTTTAGCAACAGAAATATGTTCTAAAGTGGGAGGTTTTTTAGCTGGGACTTGAAACTTAATGTCAGATCGTCTGGTAGTTGGTTCCATTTTCCCGCTGCTGCAAATGAGAATTTCCGTTTCCTAAAATGCTGCTAGGAGCGTAGAGATCTTAAAGGGTACACAATGGAAGACGTTCACTTAGGTAGGATGGAGCCAAGGTGTGATAGCATTTGTAGGCACAGAGGCTATCTTGTAGTCAATATATGAGAGACAGGTCGGCCAGTGAAGTTCCTTGAGATATGGGCTGGTATGGTCGAACTTAGAAGATCTGAAAATTATTTTAGCTGCAGTGTTCTCTATTGCTTGGATTATGACGATGCTATTGCAACAAGTCTAGAAACATCTCGTGAAAGGGTACGTTTTTCAGCTGCAGATCTGGTGAGATATGGTCACAGTCTTTGTATATTTCTGGGGAGATAGTTGGTTATCTGGTAAATGGGGATCACATGGTGGTCCATGCTGAGTTGCTGGTCAAGCAGTCCACCTAGATACTTTACTCTGGCTGATTGAGTGAACACAGTGTAACAAAATGGTGAGTTGCTGAATGTCATCACAATGCTGAAGTTGTCGCTTTGAACCTATCAATATGACTTGTGTTTTCACTACTGTCCACTGTTTGATCTCGAAACAGCATTGTTCGAACTTCTTTACATTCTCTTTGGCTTGCTTTTTTGTGAACCCAGTATATAACTGGTTATCATCGGCATACTGATGTTGATTGAGCCCGTGGTTCTCTGCTATCTTTCGGAGATATCTGGTATAGAATGTGAATAGGACTGGTCCTAGGATAGACCCTTGGGGAACACAACAGTCAAGTTTGAAAGGTTGTGATATTGAGCTGTTGACAACGATATACTGTTGTCTGTCATGCACATAGGTATCATTTAAGGCAAGTATCCCTTACACCAATGTCATGATGAAGAATTTTAAAAAAGATATCACAGTCCACACTCCACAGTATCAAAAGCAGATGATAGATCCAATAAAACTAAAACTGTCACTTCACCCCCATAAACAGCAGGAATGATGCCATTTGTAACCTTAGCGAGGGCTGTCTCAGTGTTGTGTCCGTATACGCAAGCATCTGATATAGCCAAAACATATACCACAGTCGAGTGCGCGATGTAGAATGACAATAAAATGTCATGCATGAGTACAAATGAAAACAGGTAACTCCTATATCTTATAGAACTGTATGTCTGTTCATAAACATTACTTTTTCCTATGAATTTATGAGAGCAGAATATCGCGGAAAATGCCAATTTGGCTTCGCGGTATTTTCCATATCACATCGCAGAATTGAAAATATACCACAGAAAAGTGTGACCTGTGTAACTCCCAGACGCCAAATGCATACGCGTATACAATTAGATACTTTGAATTTCCATTTAATATTTACTTCCGGGCAAAAGAAACGAAACCAAATGATTTCATTTATTTTCCTTTACGTCTTTCTGTCATAGCTGACCAAAAGGATGCTTGGATTTTAACGGTTGTGATTTGATTGACATCATATCGTTGATAAAACTTCCTAATGTTGAAGGGATATCTCTTGCATATCCAACGCAATTGGGAATTTATTCAGTAGTCTCTCAGAATCTTGGTGTCGTTTCTTTTGCCCGGCAGTGTATTTCCAAACCTGGAAAACTCTCACTTTCTGGAGAAATCAAATGGAGTTTCTTTTTCAACGTTACTTGAAATTATTTCCCTAGGGAGTATACAACCCAAGCTGCCTGTTAGGAGCTAGAAGGTTAACTTTCACCTTCCAATTGCTAGCACATTCCGACCAGGTTCCGACTAGGTACCCAATTTCAGCTTGGTGGACCGAGGCAATTTACGAGCAAAGTCGTAACACCACTGACATAGTCAGGGTCACAGTGCGGGCCAGGGACGAACACTTGAAGGCCTGGAAGCTTTCCCACGCCAGCCGATCACCCATCCAACTACTCTCCGGACTCGACGTTGCTCAACTTCGCAAGCTCGTGACCTCCGTGCCTTGCACGAGGCCAACTCACCTCACTTGTAATAATTATTGTCAATAGGAAATAAAATCAAAAGACAAGGCACCGCAGTAAATGGCATTCATGTTGAAATTTCTTCTAAAAGGCTTATTTAGTATCCCCAGCGCCATGCTGTACTAAGGATTTTTATTAACAAAATATGACAATTTTAACTGGATATATATAAAATAGCTAAGAGGACCCCCAGTTGCAATCTTATCTCTTAGTTCCACAGTAGTCTAGACTGTATTTTCATTAAATAACCTACTGGACACTCTATACATCTACTATGTTGAAAGGAGACTGAAACACAGTCTGGGACCTGAGAGAGGCTGAACAGTGGTTGCCGAATGCACAGTATTATGCAGTACCTATATACACATAGTGATTTACATTCAATAAACGGATTTAGCAAATTGACATACCCAGTGACATTAGGTTTCATTATACAAACTTTAAAATTAGGAAATTTGATTCGATATTCTCTAAAAGCAATGTCCAAATGGACTCATGCAAATAGGAATAAAGCATCTTCACGACATCTGGAAGCTACTCTTACTTGTGAAAAGCTGAGTAGTTGTTGTGTACATGTACCAGATAAGTTCAGGTTCCATTGGCAACTCCCACGATGCCCAAAGGCATGTCTGCAGAGCGTTCGACATCGGCGTTTTAACAGACATCAGTTTAATATGCATGCGCAGAATTGATTAGAAAAGTGCAATTTGTATCAGTGGATTGATGCAATAAACAAATATGGTTAACTTAAATAGTTTAGACAAATATATTTGAATCATTGAACATGAAAGAAAGTTAATATATATTTTATCTTCGGAGCAAGATTAATTCTTACCGTCAAAATCACGCTGCTGTTATTCGGACTAAAGTACGCGTGATATTTGTCATGATGTCGTGTATATCATATAGTTGTATATGTTTACCCATCGTGTTCGCGTGATCCCTGTAATAGAGTAGAAGGACAAATAATGAGAAAGCATCGGTAACACGGACACGTGGCCACTGTGGTCAGGTGATAGGTCATCAGGTGTAAATCTTTTAGTCAGCTCAGAAAATTGTGGGTGCGGGTGCGTGTGATGATACTTGCGTTTGCGTATTTTGACAAAGCACAGGAAATCTTTTGTCACCGTCTTTTTTCTACTCCTGGAAAACCTTGTGAACGATTCAGTTCTACGTGCACTTGTCCCGGTTGATCCTATCTGGATTTATTTTTAAGTCAACTATAAACGTGATTAAGAGTCATGTATTATGAATGCATGAAAGTCGGTTCGGAGCGAGTGGTTGATTTTAAAGGGACATAATCAAAGTTGCAGGTACGGCAATCGATGTTCAGAGCTTGTGTTTCTGTTGATAGAGTAATATAATACCGTGCTGTATTTGTTTCCGATGTTTGACACCAAAAATCAATTAAGAGCAAATTTGCCTCACATATTGCGCACTGCATTCGGAAGTTTGCATATGTATAAGCAAACATGGAACTGGCTAAAACGTTGATACGGCATAACGATAGTTTGGTGGTGTTACCCCTTGGGGCTCTTGGTGGTGTTACCCCTTGGGGCTTCCGGGGAGTGACATGTCACTAAGATAGAATAGGGCCTCAGTAACCCAATGCTTGTAGTACAAGGTGACCAACATGGAGATCTTTTGCTTTCACTTTCCTTTCTATTGATCCCTTTTATGAACTGTCATTTCACTGGATTTGCACCTTGCACATCACGTTGCATTATAGCTGAAATATTGCTCTTGCAACGTAAAACATCATTTCAACTCAACTCTTGGTGGTGTTGCTGCATATCATGTTGGTTTTCAGGGAGAGATGCAGACATGCCTTGTAATCATTATTACGTATATAATTTAATGCACACTTTTGTTTGTAGGTGATTAAAGATGACATGTGGCCAAACCCACTGCAGTATTATCTTGCACCAGATATTGAAGTTGAGGAAAATGGAATAAGGTAAGTCACTGACTTTTGACTATTGCATTTATTCCTAAAAGGCTAGACTTGTTGGGCTTCTGGGGAGTGACATAGTGTCACTCATTCTCGAAATCCAGGGCATATATGAGTACACCAATGGGTCGTCATATACCCTGGATGTACTCACCATAGTCGTTTTGTGTATCTGCTAAATATAGACAACCAATGAAATGGTGCACTCACTGGACGAGATGTAACTCTGACAAAGTTAAACACGCATCTTTATTTTGCCAAGTGTTAGAAGAGACACGCCATTGGATGCAAGCTTTCGCTATGGAAGCTTGACTTATTGGTCAAAACGCCTGCCTCGAGATGATTGGCGTGAATAGGAGTGATTCCAGGGTGTATGACAGACCGTTGACAGTCATATTATGTGCCCTGGATTTCGAGGATGAGTGTCACTTAGAAATAATAGGGTGCCAGTATCCCAATGCTTATTCTACAAGGCCACTAAAATGGGTATCTTTGCTGTCACTATTCCTCCTGACAAATTCTTTTTGAATTGGCAATCTGGCAGCCTGGATGTGTCTTGGTTCAAAATCCCATGGTTTTCAGTTTTGTGTTGTAATTATTCAATCTAAATTTGATGCCCTTATTTTCATGATAAAGCTCAGAGATTCCTGGACATTTAAATTTCGTAAAATTTATTAATTGTTACGAAATTGCTTCCGAGAACATGTAATGAAACAGTTGTTCTGGTTTGGTCAGGTAAGGCTTGTTTTGATTAAACGATTTGTTTTGTATTTGTATGATTTTATTTTTAGTGATGACGATGCTGATGAATCTGTTGTTGTGGTGGAAGATGAAGATGATGGTAAATATGATTGTCAGCATTTTCACATGAAGGTCAGGTCAAACAGTAGCTTTGTGGTAGCATCGCGGTAATTTTTCAGATATCGGCCCAGTAATCTGCCTACCCGGGTCCCTCTCTTTCAGCCTCTGACATCGATGTAATGTGGGGTGCAGTGATAAGCGCGTCGGTCCAGCAATCTGCCAGCTGTGGTTTGAGTCTCACCCGGATGATGTGGCTGAAATATTGCCGAAAACCACGTATAACCTCAAATCACTCGAAGTGATGTAGGTGACAGTGTGGGGATATGGCTGAAAAATTGTCAAAAACCACATACAATCGAAAATCACCAGCACATTTTTATGTCCATCTTCTCATGCATAGTGCTGTCGTTGTCATGTCATCTTTCTTTCTTTAAATGGGAAAATGGTTCTCATCATGGTGATGTTGCTGAAAAATTGATCAGAACGCTTGTATTACATTCTTTTTGTTTGTCCTCAGTAGCTGTTGTTGAGAATTCATAAAGAAAACAGCAGATACTTAAATGGTTTATTCTCTTACAGACGATGAAGACGATGATGAAGTTTATTCTGTAGATGATGAGGACGACGAACTAGAGGACACACTGGATGACTCTGGTAAGTGTTATGGTTGTTCATCACCCATGTTTGTTCACATCACCTGAGGTCAGCTAGTTGGGTCACTTGCTTACTCCCTCACTTCTCTGGGGGGGCGGGGTAGCTTAATTGGCAGAGCGTCGGCCTTCTGATCGTAAGATTGTGGGTTCGATTCCCGTCATAGGGAGCTCGCCACATTTCTCTGCAGTAGTCACTATTTCTACATGCAGGGATAATGTGGTGCACTGTCACATTGTGATATCACCATTGGTTCGCCAGTTCCAGCCGTAGCTTGCAAGTTTCACTGCATCATTGCATCCAGCTTCCCACGGGCTTTCCTCCTGCACTGCACTGGAAAAGTGGGCATATGGCTGCAAAATTGCCAGGTCCCAACTATAAATCCATTTCACCTGACCTCACTTCTCTGGATGGAGGAAGGAAAGCCCGTTTGATCAGAGGTCACCAGTGATGGCTAGTGGTCTCTTGTAGCAGATTGGTTTGGTTCATGGCAGACGTCTTCAGCCGGAGAAAACTACCAATACATGAAATCAGCTGTTTCATAGCGACCTAGGATACTGCAAGGTGATTATTGTGGGAGCCCGGTAATCAGGTTGTGGGTTTTGATCCAACTCGGGTACCTGCAGCCCGTAGATTAAACACTAACATGGTTATATGGCTGGGTTTTGATCCAGATAGCTGAAAGCTGAAAGCTGAAAGCCATATTAACTCAAAGATCACTTGATCATTTTGTTTCTTTGTTCATTTCAGCTGATGTTCAGTTAATAGAAGAGGAAGAAGATGATGAAGAAGGGGATGAAGAGAACGAGGAAGATGAGTCGGGAGCAGCTGAAGAGGCAGAGAAGGAAGAAACGACAGAGGCTGGCGGCGACAAGGCAGCCGCAGAGGGAGAGTGATACATCAGGGTTGTCGTCTTGTTGTTGGTTGTGTAAATATTGTAGAGATGCTTTTAAATTGTAGAGATTCCTGAACGTCCATTGAAAGCCGTTCACCATGTCTGGAAGGGCCATTAATTTGGTCAGACCAGTTCATTTCTCATAATTGTCAGTTTTTAAATTGTGTGTCCTTTCATTCAGGGTGGCAATTTGATGCTTGTGTTTTTGTGTAACCTTGTGAAGAAACCACCGGTCCGAGAGATCTGAAGACTTATGATAATGTTTTTCATAATGGAGGGTGAAGGATGGCAGCATCCACCAAATAGATATTCAGCATCTGCACTAGGGTATTTAGTCAGATGGGTTCAAACCCTGTCCATGTCAGCTTCATTTCCTTTTGCCTGTAATTGGGATGATGTAGCTGAAAGATTATTGATGTTCACTTTAACCCTTTGAACCATGGCTGTTTTTATATACTGTGTAACCCCCTCCCCCCCCAAAAAAAATTCCATGATTAGAACTACATGATGTATGTTTATGAAATATTGTCAGTTTAAATGGATTCATTATCATGAACAGTGAAAGTCATTGGCAACTATTTGCAACAATATTTCTTCAAACATTATATTTGTAAATGAAGGTATCATGGTCATGGAGACAGACATGTTATGCCTTGCAAGTAGTTCACAGTGGCAGAGTTACCTCCCCTACAATGACTGCTGTCGATTCGTGTCAAAGATGTTTATAAGCCAAAGGTGCTATAATTCTGAGTGGCTGATCGGTGCCTAGTTGCTTAGTGATCTGATGGGTGCCTGGTTGCTTAGTGATCTGATGCTACAAACGAAACCACCAGAACGGCTTGTAGGGTTCAAAGGGTTAAATTCTACAGTGCACAAATTCAATAGGTATTTTTCATTCTGTGCAGTGCAATGCATACTTGTGGGATAGATCTAGGACATAGATAACAAAAAAAACCCAACTTTTTCACAAGTCGTATTTGTTCGATAAATTATAACTAATTAGATACCTTGCATTGCTGCATTAGTTTCCCTTTTAGTAATTTTGTGATCCTATCTGATTTGTGTGTTGGTCATGTCAGGGCTATACGTTCAAACAGAATAGTTGCGTTCTGGTCACTGGTCAGTTCAGCAGTGGGTCAGCCATGGCAGTCTTGAGTTCAGGGAAACTGGATGTCAAAGTAATACAGATGTTAATGAGATTGCCAAAAGAAGCCTTTAGAATTGATGAGGATTGAGATAACAAATCAAAAGAAAATATTGATTGGAACCGGTTTAGTATATTGTAAGTGTGTGTAGATCTCAAATAGTGCTAGATCATGTACATCATCATCATCATGCATTGTAAATAAGTCCTTCTCTGTTGATTGTCGCTGTATCACTTACATCTTTGTTTGCTGTTAGTCTATGAATATTTGGGTAGGTCTTAAGGTGCGATCTGATTATGTGACTGGGGCTAGTCACAGGCTAATAAAACCTTTGGGCCCGGATTGGACCATATCGGGATACGGCAAAATGTGACTGGTAGGTTTCGACTTGGTGATGCAGCAATTTGATTGGTTTATTCTTTTCAACTCATCGATCCAAAATCGGGGAATAAACGAATCAATTGCTGAACATTACCAAGTCGACATCTACAAGATGCAATGTGAGAATGCACCTCTTGTGGGGTACAGAGTTACATTAGCATCATAATAAAACACTGACCCAGCAATTCATCTGTCTTTATGGTTGAAATCAAAACTGTGACAGCTGGTGTTTTTTTCATCTCAGATATGATGGCTTTGGGGTGACTGAGACAAGATTTATAAGAAATGTGTTAAATCTAGCCCCCAGACTTCAATTTTAACTTTAACATTTGGATTTTCTGGGGTGTTTCTGCCAGTTACTTTCCTTCTAGATATCTATTAAATAAACTACTGGTATCCAAATGTAAACTGAACCAAACCCGGAGGTGGGACCTTGATGAATATGCAGGACAAACACACTTCAAGAGCGTGCAACTGACAACAGAGGGATGACAGATAATATAGGGCTGTATGTTGTATGCTGACTTTTCCTCGGAAGTTGGTTCAGGTTTAGTGCCCATTGTATTGCTTTGTTGTGGCAAGTTTAATGTATGTGGTTGATTAACCATAGTGCAGCGGAGTCTTTGGTTACATGTATGCACCTCCCAGACCACTCAAAATTCAATGAATTTGTAAGAGCATGTAGTTCCACTAACTGGGCGATATTGCCATTTCTGCGCAAGCACAACTTGCATTTGGATACCAGGGGCCGTATTTATAAAACTTCTAAGTCAAAAGTCCTCCCCAGCAGTCCATAAAAGGGATGCATGAGAACACCATTTGTAACAAACTTTTCAACAGAGGTGGACTTTTAAAAAAGTATGACATTTTGGGCAAAAGTTGAGAAGTTTTTGATTTTGATACAAAGTCAAGAGTACATTGTAACTCTTAGAAGTTTTATAAATACGACCCCAGAATTAGAATTTCTTGAGACCTGCTGAATCATGAAGTTGATATCGCACGACAATCATATCATGCATTGTGACAATTTGTTTCATCCCCAGACTTGGACGGCTTGTACAGTTCACCAATGCTCCTACAGCCTGTATGGCTGAAACATTGCCCATTAAAGTATAAAGAAAATGCTCCCAATACAAAAGTTTCATGACAGATTATTGCTGTTGAAACATTTCATTTTCATCAAATATGTTGTTGAATCATGCTTCTCGGTGTAGCAATACAAGGATGTGGACAGCAGTGGTCAGCACGGATCCATCAGTTGTTTCGTCTAATCATGCTTCCAGTGTAATAGATGTGGAAAAGCAGGGATACAGTCAGGGTCTCTTTGTTCACCCTCGATGAGCACCCCCTGTTTTGGACGAATTGCATTGCTACCTAAACTCGCTAAAAACTGAAAATGGCTCCCAACTCTTGAGGTCCTTATGCAGGTTGGTGAAATGCAGCTCCATTTGATACTAGCAAACTATGCCAAACTAAATCCTGGAAATGAAATGTGACTTGGTAACTTCTTGCTGTTGCGGAAAAATTAATGAAGGCTGTATTAAAATCAAAATCACTCGCTCATTCTAACAGTGATTTTGATTCTATATACAGTTTGTTCTTCAAATCTAGACGGATCATGGATGATATCCTTGCATGAACATGCACTCTTGTTATGTAATAAGTTGGACATTAAACCAAACGTTTCCACCCCCAAAATGCACGGTTGTATTCATTTATTTTATCTGCGATCATTTTCACTTGGGATGATACTGCTTGATGTTGACTTGATGCAGTAACGCATGTCTATTTATCAACTTCAAATGGCAGCTACTGTTTAAGTTTAGGTTTAATTTCAGTATGTTTGAGGATTAAGCATTTTATTTCATCAGAGATTGTTAATAACATTAAGAAAAGTTAAATCTTTATGTTAAACTGTACTGAACAATCTAGGGACATTGCTGTTGCTATCACATCTGAATGAGTTTTCATGAAGGGACGATCAATGTTGATGTTTGTCACAGAATGAGAGTTGATTAGTGTTCCTGTGAATGGACAACTGGTTTCGATTAAAAAAAACAAAACACAACCTATTACCTTAGCCATTAATTAGTCAGCTCGACGATCTGAGCCACTGATTGGTGGTCTCAATAACCTGAGCCACTGATTGGTCAGCTCTACAACCTGAGCCACTGAATGGTAGGCTCGATGACCTGAGCACTGATTGGTAGGCTCGACAACCTGAGTCCTTGACTGGTCAGCGCAACTGCCTGAGCCATGTCCCCAGATATTCCCGTATAAGAACAGCACTATACTGTGGTTTAGGCAAATCAGTATATCTGGAATGTGCACGTTAAACATCAACTTCATTCAGTGAGTGTATAAAAGTAATTCTTTTTGTCTCCTTCACGGTAAACCTTTACTTTGTTATGTAAACCATGTGTATAAATCCATCATGACCTGTAGTTACCTGTGTGTGCATTTTTTGGATCGCCGTTCGTGGTGCATTAGTGGCAGTTACTGTTTCACATCCGATATGGTTGTGTCTAGCCTAATGATGTTATATGATACAGATATGTACAACAGATTGTGATTCATGGTCTTTAACCCCTTAGCACCTGTAGCATCTCAACACCTTCAGTACCAAATTTCCTTGTATCAGCAGGCTGCGAGTTTGGTGGAAAACTTTTGATATGACGTTTGGAAATACTATTAAAAGGTGTTTAAAACATCACTATAAGTCTAAAATATTTTTCATTTGTATACTCTCTGGCCTGATCTTGCAATGTTGGATACAAAATAAAAATTTGTCTTGAACTCAGAAACTTGAATTACTGATTAGAAATATATTTGGAAACTTAACAGCTACAGGGTTGAAGAAAAACAATCTTTTTGATAAGTGTTTTGGGACGCGAACTTGCATGGGTTTGAAATGTTCAGTTGGCATGTGTGGGAGACCATGAACAACCAAAGAATCGTTCGTAATATAATTCATTGATTCATTCATGTAATAGTCATTGCTTTGAATTGTTTTTTTTCTGTCACTCAGAACTCTTGGTGTGCCATGAGAAATTGTAAGTCAATGAACTGTAATTTGTACGATTACCCTGAATGAAATGTGTGGAGGCATTCAAGGCGGGACATGCCAAGTTATGTATCAATTGTCATGTCTCCATTAAAATGTAAACTTATCATGGTCTTGTAGTTTTCTCAAACGTGTAGAGGAAGGTAGAGAATTTCAGTAATTGCAACTATTCTCTAATCTGGATATGTCATCTGTTGGTTGAATACCATTCCGTCTGCTAACTTGCATATATACTACCGACAAAAAATAAGGGAACTAAGAATTTGAATGCAGCTAACGTTGAGGCATCCTCTCCCGACAGGTGTGACAGCTGCTTGCAAAGCTACGCATCTAACCCCTGTCACAATGGTAGGCTGTGTTTGGTTCTAGAGCTCTGCCCCCTGGTGAGAACAGAACGAACACAAGAGTTACAGCCCTTATCAAACAACCAATCAGAATCTTAGTTGCTTTCCCCTGGAATGACATCGAGTTGACCGAGTTCGACTATTTTCACGGTCACAATGCAAACAAGCCGATTCCGAGTGTTCCCAAATTTTGATAACAATTGCCCCAGATAGATCAAGTTTTCAAGTATTTTCTACGCGAATTTCAGCCTTCAATAAAAATTACTTACCCGGCAATAAATTTATTTCAAACCATTC
>JAUELE010269040.1:0-10047 GCA_031471655.1 Diodora aspera | reverse complement strand
GGGGGCGGGTGCCCGGGGGGGGGGGGGCGCAGGTTCTTGGGATGTGCCGGGGGAAACTGGATGGAGAGGAGGAGGATGAGGATGTGCAGGGGTTAACGCTAACTTTGGCGGAAGGAGATGGGAACTGTGTAGGGAGAGAGTTACTTGTGTGTAGGTGGGTGGATCAAGTTTTTTCTTATCACAGCTTCTTTCTGAAAAAAAACATTACAGTGTTTTAATGCAGGTTATCTTAAAAGTAATGGGTGTGAAATAGACTTCGTTTTGATACCATAAACATGCATAACACTTCTTTGTTTAGTTTCAGCCTCAAAGGTTCACCACATAAAGCTACCTCTATTGTGCAATACACGTATATGTAATTAGCACTCTACATATTCCTTGAAATCTTTACTATTGTTTCCATGTGTTGGTTACTTGGGGTGACAGCATAGTATTTGAAGCTGAACAATTGATGAACATGTTCGGTACTATTTGGAATTTCTTCGCAAATACATACTGGTTCGTAATTTCTCGTGTTGAATTGTGTTACGTCTTCTCCCTCGTTTATTTCAAAACATAAATACGCCCGTATTGCTGTCTGTGTACATATTTATTGAAGCTGAAAGAACATAACCCGAATTATTACGAGTAATTTATACTTAATATCCTTTTACCTATAACCAAAATCCATACTTTATATTTTAGATCAAGACAAACCTACAGTCAGCCCTTCAGTTGGACGCTGACGCCAGTTTTTCAACAACTATATGTCGGAGACATCGCTGCAGGCTGATATCCTGACTTCTAGAGCCTGGATCTGATCCAGTGGACATCTGTCCACGCCATTTGTGTCCAAGCTCCATACCGGTTTGGACGAACAGACGCTGAATCCGGATATGCAGCAATGTACATTTTTGCCACGCTAACCGTGAACTGTTCAGGTTTGTAAATGGTTTGTGCAAATCCTTTAGTGTTCATTGAAACATTGGTGTAGCTACCTTATTCCATATACATACATAAAATCAGTGGCGTACGGGGGCACGTGCAGCGACCCAACTCGTTTTGGAAGAAAAGTATTGAAAATCCAAATATTTGAGTAAATTTGAAATAAAGGAAAGACAATTGTTTAATATGATATGTTTTCGACAAATGATGAAAGGCATTCCACATTTTACATCGATTGTGTTACAGTATGTGCCTGGATTTGAATCCCAAAGCTTTCATCCTCCGTGACCACTTGTGTTTATCTCGACGTCAACACTCATGTTTACAACATACATCCTCATCATGACTATAATTGTTATCTTAAATATGTCGTTTACAGATTAAACGCAGCCAGATGACACCAAAAGCTCCGGATACGACTGAAGCCCGTGTTCGTAACACCAGAAGACCGGACTACATATGAGAAGCCAGAGAAAAGGGCAATGCCGGAACTAGTAAAAATGGTTCTCAGTAAGCTGGATGCCATTGACCTAAGTTTAGAATGTTATTGTTCGTTAACTCGGTATCGACTCGTCAATCAGTTATCGAATTGAAAAACCATACACGTATCATCCACTAACACCATGAATTGAATAGAAATATGTACTGTTTTCTTCCATCAGGCGGATCCAGCACTAAGAAATAGATGGACCGAATGTGCCAAAGGCAACACACCCCATATTCTATCCTTCTGGAATGAAATCCAATCGATGTAAGATGCAGAAAGTGAAAGTACGGGTTAGCGTTTTATAAATTAATACCTTATTTTGAACTGTCATTTTTTTCTCAGAAAAGGTCCTACTTCTTTTTTGGGGGTCATCGAGGGACACAATTACCCGTGGACCTTTAGGGTCTCAGGAGGAACACGAGACCACTTGATTATCTTTTTTTCCTGTTCGCACCAATGTGCAAACTAAATTTAATTAGCATTTTACATTAACATAGTCATATTATATTGTGTGTTTCAATTGAAAAGTCTGTATAGCTACAAATTAAAATGTGCGAATTAAATATAGTTCAAAATGAGGTGAAATTCGGCGGGAAATAAGAATAATTGCGCTCAACACTATCCGCATGCGTATTTGCTACAAAACAGAATTATGTTCCTTTTACTCTACCGTAGATTCGGCGCTTTTCGACGCAGCTGAGGCAACTGTTTCCCTTGCTCCTCACTAGAGGGAGCTGGAAGACATCTATAGCTGCAACTCTGTAGCAGTGGGTTTAATGTTCGGGATGGGTACGAAATTTGCGTTATTGTCATCAGTTGCACGCTAATAATGCACGTTTTACACAAAACTACTCGTTTCGTCAATTTATAAATTCAGTTCCTAGTCCAAAATGCAGCAAAATCCTTCTAAATTTGTGGTATTGAGGTGATATTAGAACGCACTTGTCTTGTTTTGGGTACATACCATTTGTCGGGGGTGTAGAAAGAGAGCGCAGCTGGTTTTATGGGTTTTTGTGGCAAGTGTATTCCCTATCTTCAGGGATAATCCCCGAGTTCGGTCCACATTCCCGAAGATAGGGATATCCCGAATAGTTGGGCTGAGTATAATATTTCAAACACATTGCCCCATAACATTAATCTAGTTTTTTCGTCAACTTTAAACATTAATTATTTCAAATGCGTCATAAATGGAAGCGAAGCGACCCTAAAATACCTGAGAGAGTGAACCAAGAGCAAGGTGTACTTCCTCCCTATATATGGGTAAGAAGGGAAGCATTTTCCTTCTCTCCCTGTAAAGACACTGCGCAACAGATTTTAAGTCCTTTGACTGAATATGTTGGTTGTCGATACTGAACAATTCATTTCGGATGATTTTTGATGGTCTGGAAGTGAAATCGGAATGAGTTTTTCTCTTGACACTAACGCGCAGCTGTTGTTTTTCAAGTGTTCTGTCATCTCCATCATGATTGTGTTGTGAAGTCACTGCCAACATCTCATTTACTTTGGAATCAGTCTGAAGCCTACCTTTGCAGTTCTTAACGGTGCATCTCCAAGATTGGTTTCCATTTTTGAAAATACGTTAAAAACTGTAAGAATAGCCGTCATGTAAAATACATTTATTACCCCTGTTCGTTTTTGTCACTTTAAATTCCATTGACCTTGTGGGGCTTCCGGGGAGTGACGTGGTGTCATTTAGATAAAATAGGGTCTCAGTAACCCAATGCTTATCGTACAATGCGACTAAAATAGGGATCGTTTGCTTTCTCTTTCTTACTATCGATCCTGTGTTGTCCCTTTTCCTGATGTGCCTCTTGCCAATCATATTGCACTATGGCTGAAATATTGCCCCCTGCAATGTAAAAATCCATTTCACTAACTCTTGCCCGAAAAATGACCCCTTGGTAAACCCGAAAAGCAAACAAAAACTTGGACACTGCGCTGTTGCCCGAATATTGGGGTGTTATTGTCCGAATTCTGAGTAATTTTGCCCGAATCTGGGGCCTATGTCTGCAATCTATTTATGTTATACTCTCATGCAACATATTTATTTCCTCTAAAATTGTCTGCAACCTATTTATTTTCAAAATGTTCTACCCCCACCCCTCAAACCTCAAATTAAATGACGGCTCGCTCACCAGGTGTATGAGCCATGCATCTGAATGATTGGTTTGACACTGTCATCGACTAAGTTTGCTGACCTGGTTTAAACATCGGCGAAAACCGCCACCAAACACGCCGTATTTGCTCAAAACTGTCGTCTGCGCAAACAAGCACCGGAAAAGCCCATTCGCCATGCGATTTTACTGTTGGAATCGTTATGCACGTGTTGTGGTCTTTATGACAGTTATTATTATCGTTTTCACGTGCATGTATAACCAGATCTTAGGTAAGAGCTAATACTCTCTCTCTCTCTCCCTCTCTCTCTCCCTCCCCCCTATCTCTCTCTCTTTCATAAATTTGTATTCTTGAAGGCTGTGCTATTTTCGACTGTGAATAATTTGGCTCTCTCTCTCTCTCTCTTTTATACTGTATTTTGTGTTCTTGAAGCTTAAGGTTGTGCTACTTTTGGCTGTGAACAATATTGCTCTCTCTCTCTTTCTCTCTTTCATAAAAATGTATTCTGGAAGGCTGTGCTATTTTCAGCTGTGAACAATATTGCATGCTCTCTCTCTCTTTCTCTCTCTCTCTCATTCATGTAAATCCCAAGGACTAATTATACTGCGTTGTATTTCAGATACATCGCGGACCAGCCGCAGAACTGATAGAAAGGTAAACCAACAACTCTATAAATTAATTTTTGCTTACGTTTGGTTTAGTTTGTATTTCTGCCTCTGTGCCATCTACACACCTTGTTAGCCGAGGAATCAGGATTCCTTCTCCCCAAATTAAATTTAGACCAGATGCATTGAACATTCTACGGCATAAGGTACCTTGGACCTCAAACCCATCGACATTCCACTTCACGGGATTTCAATGTGTATGCTGCTTACGTGATTTCCTAAGTTATGTGTATTATGCTTTGACAACACCACTCGCAACCTGCAATAAAGCCTAACAAACGCGAAAATTTAAATCGCCGTCGAGTTGCACAGGGGAATCTCCAGTCCTCGGTGCATGCATCATGACGTACGCAAGCAGTTGCAGAAATCAAAATGCATGTTTGATTTTTAAGCGACTCGAATTGCTCGCGATCCTTCATCGGGGCCTTGCGACCGTAATTCGATGAGATCTCTCCACTTGATCAATCAACGCTTGTTCGTGCATCACAAACACCAATTTGGAATGGAGAAAAAGATGCTCTGGTAGTAATGGGCGGGTCAAGGAGTATCCCATCCCTGTTTGCCGTTGCCGAGGTCGGTCCCCTTTTCAGAGGTGTGCATAAATATTATTTTCACGGTTAAATATGAGCCAGAATGCATCGAACTAGTCTTTACCCTAAAACTTTCTTAGGGATGCCTTTAGACCCTTTGTTACGAGCCTCGCACCTCCGCCGCAGACAAAACTGGGCAATTGAGTCAAATTAACATAGGGTGGAGTGACTTTGGAATGGGTTTATCCTAGGATAGGATAACTCTGAGTGGATCTATCCTAGGACAAAATGACTCTGTTGTCAGAATCCGGGGGAGTTATTTCCTCATATTACACCGGCTTAACATTAGGCTTTTATACCGCTTTTAAATCGAATTAGTGTGACGTTGTTGAATCGCTTCAGGTTACTCTACTGATCGGAAAGCGATAGCCTACATGCACCGATTGCGAATTCCGGCGATCGTTTTTCAGAAATCGGTTTGAAATCGGTTTGAACATGTATATGTGTGTGTATTAGTGTCATTATTTAGCCCTGCTCCCCTAACCTACTTAACCGTTACTGGATGATTCTGTAGAACATGATGGCTATATGATAATGGCAAATGGAAATGATATAGATTTTATAACTGTTTTCACCTCGTCAAAAACGCCGATATCTTTTTACCAACCCCGGGTTCCCGGGGGTGTCGCTCTAACACCAGAAAGAATAGAACCCCGGTATCCTCATGCTTGACGTAAGAGCCATCTGAAATGAGGATCTTTTGCTTTCTTTTTCTTACTATCAATCCTGTGTTGTCCCTTTTGCGCTATGGCTGAAATATTGCCCCATCAATGTAAATATCCATTTCACTCACTCACTCACTCACCGAACATTCCAATAGAATTTTGAACATTTTCGTAAACCTTCGGAAACGTTGGATTTGTAAATAAATGCTTTCGTCTCATTACCCGCAAAACATTCGGAAATCAACGGAACATTCTTCTAAAAACCCTCACAAAAAGGATCGCAAGGAGGTTGGTTATTCGAAAGTAGAAAATAAATACACCTGCATCAGCCGGGACAAAGGGAATGCGACGATTATTTAAATAGGCGCGCACTTTTACAATTTATTATCCATACGGTTCAAGATACGCGAGTAAATAAAAATCGATATTTTCGCACTGGGTAATAACGCCTAGATGCTCTCTGATTGGTCAGATCCACGACCTATGACCAATTAGAGGGCTTCTACTGTAAATATTGTTTTTAGTAGTTTGTATGGATAATAAAGTAATTAACACACTCGCGCTAGTGACATATTAATGTTACGACACTCGTGGGCGAATTTGTGTGTATCTAGATATAACAAATTCGCCCACTCGTGTCGTAACATCAATATGTCACTACCGCTCGTGTATTAATCTCTATGTATGATGTATTGTTTATGTTAATATACCCCCGCTACAACGTAGTCGGGGGTATATAGCGCTCAGCGTGTCCGTTCGTCCATCCGTCCCGCACATTTTGTTCCCTTCATAGCACATTTACTAATTGTCGGAATCTTATGAAACTTCATACATGTGATCTGTATGAGGTGTATATGTGACTTTTGCATCATTTGCGTATCTGTGTGGTCATTTGCATAATTTATGCACAGTTTTCTAATTTTGGATTTGGTTTTTGTTCCGCTCATAGCACCTTCACTAATTGTCGGAATCCTTTGAAACTTTATACATGCGATGAGTAGGAGGTTTAGATGTGCCTTTTGCATCATTTGTATAAATATGTGGTCATTTACATAATTTATGCACGTTTTTGTAATCATTGGACTAATTTTTTGTTCCGCTCATAGCACCTTTTGAAGCCTTTTGCATCATTTCCATATTTGTGTGGTTATTTTCATACTAGTATATATCTATGTGAACATTTGCATAAAGCCATTGGTGTGTCCCAAAATGCTACTTACCTAGTAATCATTTCATTAGCATTATGGTGTGTACACCTGGTAGCGGGGGTATCTACGTGAGCTGTGCTCACTACTTTTCTCGTTTATTATACACAGATGCACAGACCTATTTCGCGTTCGGGAGCACGTATCCAACTTTAAGCAGTCGATTGAAATGGCTCTCTTAATCGAACGCAACCTTGAAACCGGGGTATTCGATTGATTAATTGAGAATTATGTATCAGTACATCCTCTAAGGGAAAGAATACTCGGTAGTTTCTGACTGTAGATGGTGACAACAAAATATATTTGGATCGGGTGTCGGCATGGTTTTGCGTGGAAATGTGATAGCGGCCTGAAAATGTGATAGCGAAGCTGCAGTTTGACAACTCTGGGTTTTTCGTGCATATGTACTCAGAACGTTCCAATGTGTGTACACACGGTACATGATTAACATCCCAGATCACTGGTGTCTGTTCACCGTGAACACACAAAACGCCGAGCTCGCCTTTGACCTTACTCACATTTGACCTCAGTGAAAGTCACGTGCGACAAACAACGAGACGGAGATAAAACTGGAAGAAAAAGACACAGCTCCGTTTCATTTAAAAAGAACAAAGATATCGTAATATATGATATATGTGTATCTAAACATTTGTGGACCCAGGAGCACTATTTTGCATGTTAATTTTTTAAAACTTTGCAGGTGAGCATGCCACCGGACACCCCTAGACATGATACCTTTCATCAACTATACTGAACCGCAAAAGAAACGTCACCATGGATAGATATATGAGAAATCTTATTTGTCCAAACACTGTAAACATACTTTGAGACATATTAAAAAAGATGAAACTTGACAAGACTGATCATCAAGGTTGAAATTAAAGTGTCAAATGTTCTTAAAGTGAAAAACAACACTAATCTCTGAAGAAATGGCATCACAAGTCAGTATCTCGTGTGTCCGACATGTGCATTGATGACTGCCAGTGCAACGCCGATACATGAAATGGATGAAGGCGGTTGATGAAAGCCATAGGCACTTGAGCCCACACTCTGAGGAACACCTTTCGCAGTTCAGCTGCAGTTGTCGGCCTTGGTCGGACGTCATTTAGCCGTCTTTAAATCTCGTCCCACAGGTGCTCAATGGGATTTAAATCGGGACTGAGGGCAGGCAACTGCATGGTTCTGATACTACTCTGCTGGAAGAAGTCTCTTGTTGCTCTCGTAGTGTTGGCACGAGTGTTATCATGCTGAAACTCGTGGTTGAGCCGACGTGCCAAATGAGGTATGACGTGTGGTTTCAAGACTTGACCAATGTACCGAGCTGCTGTGATACCATTGTCTCTCCCTGGACCGATGTTCTGGAAGACCACAGGGCCGACCCGTGGCGCAAGACCAATTCCACCCACACCATGATGCTCGGACTACCCCACGAGTCTCTCTCAACAACACAAGCATCCGAATAACGTTCCCCACGGCGTCTGTCTCTCTCTGTCTCTGTCTCTCTGCCATCTGCTTTTGAGATACAGTAGCAGCTCTCGTCTTAGAAGAGGACTCTTCTCCACTGCTAGTGGCGCCAATGCTGTTGCTGTGTTGTCCACTGAAGACGGTTTCGTCAGTAACCAAGCGATCTTGAATATACTGTCGCACAATCTGACGATCCTGACGTCGTGTGGTGACCCTCGGTCTTCCACTACGTGGTCGGTCATTAATTTTGTAGTGTTGGTGGTCTGGTACCTTTGCTGGAGCCTGTATATGGTCCTTACGTGGACTTGTCCAGCTTGCAATCGTCCAACAGCTTGGTGTCGCTGATTTCTTATCAATCTTGGCATGTCCTAGCAATTCAAGTCCGGTCATTAATTTTGTAGTGTTAGTGGTCTGGTACCTTTGCTAGAGCCTGTATATGGTCCTTACGCGGCTTGTCCAGCTTGCAATCGTCCAACAGCTTGGTGTCGCTGATTTCTTATCAATCTTGGCATGTCGTAGCAATTCAATAACGAAGGAATGTTATCCGATCTGGGTGGATTTTTATAGGGCAAGAAATGGGGGAACGCATGTGCATTTCACGTGCATAGGGTTACTAGGGCCGTTGCCGTGATGCGTTTGGGTGATCGTTTTTATTGTCATCTGCTTTATTTTTTATCATCAAATTTCGTTTTTTTTCCGGATGAAGTAATGTTAAATTTTAGTAACTTTGACAAAAATTACCAAGATATTTAAATGACAACTTTTTATGCAATGCTGCTTGGGGTGAAGTTTCTTTTGCCGTTCAGTATATAAAATTAACAAACTCCACAGTCATGGGGCAGGACTACCATCAACCGTGACAAAGTAAATACGGCGCTCATTTATTAGCGTCACACTTAAAATCATGTTTACATGAATTACAGTTTATGTTATTTATTTAACACAGAATTAATGCCCTACAGCCATACCGTTAAATTCAAACTTGAGATTCACGTATACCTATACACAGTAAGGAGAAAACATTAATGTTTTTCCTGCAGGAACAAACTTTTCAATATTTTCTTTTCAAACAAACTACCTTTTGAACGATAAATATGCATAAAACATATACATACCACGAATAATACACAAAAGATAAAGCAATTTTGAATATTCTATCATTTCTTTTAGGACCCCCGACGAGAAACCACATTAAAAAGCATTTCGAATGTTCCGACAGAATCGTGAAATATTCGTAAAACTTCGGAAATGTATCACTTGCAAGTAAACGCATTCGGAAATGGACGGAGCAATGTTTGGAAAACCCCTAGAGATTCAGAAAGGCTCGGAATGTGGCTGGCTTTTTGAAAGTAGAAAAGTAATCATGCAGTCTGCGTCTGGCGGGACTAAGGGAATACAGCGTTTTTTAATTAGGCATACACTTGTACAAAGGATGACTTACTGTTTATGTTATTTATTTCACACAGATACAGCACCAGACCTATTTCGCGTTCGGGAACATGTATCCAACTTCAAGCAGTTTTGTAGTCTCAGGGTCTCGGCAAAAGTCTAGGATGCACATAACATCGATCTTTTCATAAAAACAGCAGATGACTACAAGTATTTTATATATGTGCACCTTCGGAAAATACGAAATTAAGTCTGGTTCTAAACCTCTCTGAAAAATAAGCATTTGAAAAACGAAGTGGTTACAATGCGCTGAAATGCAACACTCGTAAGATTCGTCTCTTTTCATCTACTTCGTTTCTCTTCAAAAGATTCGTACGCCTGGCCGGGCGTCGGCCATGACCAATCAGAGCGTGCGTAGTATTGCAAGTGTTGAGGTCAGATAGTTCTTACTATGCAAATATCTTACTAGGCTATATCTTTTTGCAGGGTTTATTTATTGTAGTAGGCTATATCTTTTTGCAGGGTTTATTTATTGTAGTAGGC
>JAUELE010269029.1:0-10047 GCA_031471655.1 Diodora aspera | reverse complement strand
ACCGATACACATAGCAATTTACAATTAATAACAAGAGAGCGATTAAAAGTGACTTAGGGACTTGACAAAAGTCTACGGAATCCTCTATTTTTTATGTTGATCTCATCAAAAACACATGATAAAATTATCATTCAGGCTGTTTGAATCAACAATTCAACAGGAAGAGAAAAAAAACCCAATGCGGAACACTCCATAATCACATTTTAAAAGCATTTTTGTCTTTATGACATGGATACTAAAAATAAGGAAGGTAAGCAGAAAATGTGAATGTTACCTAGTTTTAGATAATTGTACAGCCACGGGCGACAAGAAAGTGTTTACGTGCTTACTTTTGCCTGATGTCCTAATGTAGACCCCTCCCCCAACACACACACACACACACACACACACACACATCTGGCTTCCGCCACCCCTTGTGCATGATACATTTTGCTAATAAATACAGGACGTATGAAAAACATTTTCATTTGTGAATTTCTTTATTAAGAATGTCAATCTTTAGTATCAGAATTATTTTATTTTGCTTGAGAAAGCTGAAATGCATATTTTCCCTTTTTTTCTCTCCTTTTCTAAATATTCGTTGTCATCTATGATCTGAGCTCGGAGTGATGTCCTAGTAGACATGACGATTTATAACCGGGACTGTACAACAGAACAAATAATGACAACAATAACATACATATTATTTAAAAACAATTAGAACTTCTGTGGCATGTAATTCACTACAAATTTGCAATGAAGTTGGTGAAAAAGACAAAAGATTTCTGTTTTGTCTATGTGGCAATTACGACCTTGGTATATTCTCCGAAACGTATCTGAAAATAATGAATTTTAGGTATTATCAATTCAATTTGAGGCGCTGCCGACCTGCTGCTCTAGTCTGGATGAATTTGACGCGTTGACGCGCTGCTTCAGTCTTGATACAGACGGTATCCATTCATGCACACATTGAACTAGCACTTTTGACACTACTATTTACTTTGTAAACAGGGTATACTATCAAGGACGTACAAATAAACGTAAATAACCCAGTGTAGTAGCAGATAGTAAATCACATGTCAAAAATATGTCAGATGCACTGAAGACTTTGGGTGTTGTCAATTTCCAGATTTAGTGATTGACATGTTTTGACAACGGGTCTATTGACATCGCAAAGTCACGTACCCTAAAATAAATTACAGCTGGACTATTATTAAAGCATAAATCCATAGTGAACGAACAATGATATGATTGTTATGTAAATTAACTGTAATGACATGCACTTTCAAACGTGAGTGTTTTTAAAAGGATATGCGATCTTCTAAATTATTTATCCATATCAACCGTGCTACTGACGTCATGAAACTTTCCTGATCCATAGATGCTATGCGACGTTTGATAAAATATCCGTTCCAAGTACACTTATTCAAACTCTGATTTAACAGTACATATACAGATCAAGACTTGTGTTAAGACCCTGAGTCATGGTATAGAAACTGAACATCAAACTCTACCACAGCTATCTATGCTTGGCTAGACTGAATGCAGTTTCCGAAATTAATTATTTTTTCTTCTTTTTGTGTATTTTGTACAGAATATATATTTATTGTCAGAGCCTTGTGTCTCCCCGGCTGAATTTCATCAGCTATCCCTAGACTTCCATTTTTATAGACTTGCCAAGTCTCTTTAGAAAAACAATCACAGGGTCTGTCAGACAGACTAATGCTTGGCCTGCCTCAGGCAGAACTGGGAAAGGCAATGTAGTCTCATGAATAATAACCTGTCTCTGATTTTATATATATTTAAGGAACTTTACAGCCTTAGGGTCTTGACTAGACTTTTGTCAAGACCCCGAGTCAAGACATAGAAAACTGAACATTTCACTCTACCATAGCAATCTCTGCTTAGCCCTGCCTCAGGCAGAGCTAGGAAAGGCAATATAGTCCCAGGAATAAGTATTTGACTCCGATATTACATATATAAATTTAGGAAAATTTAAACATCCTTAGGGTCTTGACAAAAGTCTAGGTCTTGACAAATGTGTAATATAGACCCAATATAGTCACGTGGAAGTGTGGCACACACGCTTCAATTCAAACAAAACATTTATATCCGTCATTTGATTTTAATTAAGTTCATCTATTCCTAAGAAATAAAGCATCAAGCAATATGTATCTGGAAACACGAGTTTCATACATGTATGTACAGATTTAAAATGTTGGCCTCTTCAAAAAACGTAAAATACATATACTCTTGTATAGATTTATGAATATGCATATGACAGATACATTTTCATGGCGAGGGGTAGCGTCTGAAAAGCAGATTAATTGAAAGCCAGTAACTCAATCAGATAATTGTTGCCCTAGAACCTGTATTGATAGTTTTGATTATTTACGTCAATCCCGCGATTGTTAAAACTGACGCACGACACGAATTAGGCCAAACCGGAAACAGGATGGTTGAACCGGAAGAAGAGTCTTACATACCAGAAACAGTGTTAATTTCTTATATGGTTCCGCTTTATGCTTGAATTGTTTTCCTTATTGTGATTATATATTGTGTGAGGCGATTTTATGAAAATGGACTATGACGACTCTGAGTGATGTGATAATTGGTTGTTAGGTGCGGGGAATGGGTTAATGTAATGAAAAGAAATAATACTGACATTGTTAATAAATTCGAGATAAGGCCACTTCAAAATAATTAGTTGATGATCGTCCGTTTCCTTGGTAAAAGGATTGCAGAGCGGAAGGTTTATTATTTATTAAAAAAAAATTCAGCTTACTATGTGACAGGAATTCAATTCCTTGCAACCCTTTTGTCTGTAATAATGTACCTCTTACAATAAACTAAGCAGCAAATCTGGCAAGGAGGAAAATTACAGAAAGTAGAATATAAGCGTATAAATCTTTCTGAGCACTTTTATTCAAAGCAAAATTTAAGAAAAAACCTTGGTCGGGGCTGTTTTTCCGAGTAGGGCGGGGACGATCACCGACTACTTTTAATGTGGTCTAAAGGATTACTGGTTGAAGAGCAATGGATCGACAGAGCGTGGGAGATTCGACTGAGAGAAAGAAAAATGATACAAATGTCCAGAGGCAGTATTGTTTATTCAAAGACGTTTTCTTCACTTTACGACACTACACTATCAAATCTACGTAAAGCATTACACCACACATTATAAATGCCTTTTCATGATTTTTCAAAAATTAACGCAGGAAGTACTAATCTAATTAACAAAACACTTAGCCTGATTAAAACTTATGCCCAAACACCCGAGACCTTCCAATAATTAGTTTACTATGAAATATACATGTATTAAAACATAAACATCGATGAAAATATTTGGAAATAAAATGTGAATATTCTCCCAAGTAATACCTGTTTTGAGATATGTAAGTATATATATTAGTTTTGTCTACGAGTTAGTCAACACAAATCAAAATGGCGGGAGGTTGGGGTCAGGTTGACCCAGGTATATATACAGTCATAACAAAGCCAGCCAGCGCTGTGATAGACACAGCGTGTCGTGATATGAGTTTTGCGTGACAACTTTCAGTGAAGCTCATATTCGGAGAATAAGAGATACTGAATTTACACAACGGACTTAAGTTCCTTCAGTGTTTCCTTTAGCACTGTAGTTAAGTTGGTCGCGGAAACACGGTTCGATTCTGTATGAGTGGAAAGGTCAAACGTGGGGATTACGCTTATTGTTTGCCGCCACGCGTGAGGGATTGAATGTGTTCGACTCAAGTGTACTGACTGGCGCATATAACATATCAGTTTTCAGTCTTCATGTATCGAAGCAATCTTACCCATTGTGCGTTTAAAGAGAACAAGATGCTCGATGACTTCAGCCCTCGTGGATAGTTTTTTACGAAGATAAAAATAATGTTCTTATAATATTTTAGAGTAGAAAACGTAATAGTTAATACTATTTTACAATAAAGAGTAAATAAAGTTGGACTGGGAAAGATTTGGGTTTTGTTTAACAAAGTGTAATTCATTTTACGAAGAGAAAAATAATGGTCTTGTAATATATTCGAGTAGAAAACGTAATAGTTAATGCTACTTTACTGAGTAAGTAAAGTTGGACTGGGATAGATTTTGGCTTTGTTTAACAAAATGTAATTCATTTTATAATAACTCTTAACTGATCACTAAATCTTTCTGGAATACAGGTAATTCCATTTCCATCTTTGCTGTTACAACACTGCAGCACCAATACCCATTTTGAACTGCGCCATCAGAAATAATTAAATGCATGAGTTCAGTAAAGTGTAGACTAACATTTAGTCCCAGAAATATTAATCCACCGAAATTATTTACTTAAAATATTAAAATACTAAACCAGAAACGGAGCCCAGGGATATTCCTAATAGCTGTGAAATCCTAGACTTGCTAAATATCTAGACTTGGGCAGGCTCCATTATCTTTGTATGCTTTAGGGTCTGGGAGACAGACTGTCATTAATGCTGAACTTGAAGTTAATGTTGTTATTGCTACTGCTATTAAAACAAAAAGCAGAACAAAAACCCAACAAATTTTATGTTTAAAGTTTTAAAATAAAGATAATCTTATGCAGAAGCTGAAGGCGACATTCCTGGAAAACCAAACAATGCACTGTATCAATGAGGGTTTGCTGAATATAGCCTTGCTTCAAGGCCTACTGCAGCATATTGATCATATGCACAGCTCCATGTGTAATAAAATTTAGCAAGTCTAGATAAAACAGCACAAGGCAGTCTCTGAGAATATATTTTATTTGTAGATGATATTTATTTTAATATTTAAAGAAAATGTAAACAACTAAGAATTTCCTCAGAGACTGGTGCAAGTCTAGATGAACACAAGCTGAACACTGCTGTCACTGCTTGGCTAAATATAGCTGACCTTGTTCTCGATGCATCGATTGGTGTATTGCTGTAGAGAGAGAGAGCTGGTATCAAGCCCAGCTGGGGATCAATGCATCATAAATACTAACAACTACGTGGACAAAACTGACCGGCTGAGAGTGGTCATTGTTTGCATTGGGTTGTAATTTTATGAAAAAGATGTTTGTGAAGATTCTGTGAAGATTCTATGAACATTTCAGCCATTTTTATCTAGTGATAAGGCTGTACTGAGATTAAGAGAGAGACTTTCAACACTTGGATGAAAATCCAATATGGTGGACGGTTTTACACAAAGAGCTACAATTATCTGTTGAGACGCCATGTTCTTGTTTCCCTGGAGCGGAACTTTAATTTGAAGTCAGCTGGATGTTTCTTCTGAATGAAAACTTTGCAGTGCTATTTGGGGTGAAAATGAAATAACATTTCAACTCAAAGTGAAAAATTGTTGTAGTTTTTGAATATATTTTTGACGTATCAGAAAAACAATTTTTAAAATGGCTGCTGATTCGACAGGTGATACGGTTTTTCATAACGGTCGGATTCTGCGAGGATTTTGGGGAAATCAGATCAGTGATGTTTGGAAATATTTTAAATTTGAAGTTGATGCCGATGGTAATTATGTGGATAAGAGCTATTCGTATTGTTTGCTGTGCGATGCCAGGATGAAGTATTGTGGGAACACAACCAACATGGGGTGTCATTTGGATCGACGTCACGTTGGAGTTAGAGTAAAATCGAAGAAATTTACGGCAAAAGTCGACAATGTCATAATTAAACAAGAGCAGGAGGATACTGAAGTCTCTCGAATGATAGAAGCATATACGAGAAATTCATCTCAGAATTGGGTGCCAGATCCTGTCAAAGAGTGTTTGACAGCCGCAATTCCCGTCGCTTCAGATGGTCTGGACCCGGCTGTGGAAATGGGGATCAGAATTCCTCATGATCCAAGTGGAAATTTGCCCTCGTATGGAAAAAATGTAAACAGTGAAAGCGTGAGTGAAATGGTAGTTCGGATTTTCAGTCACTTCTGGGGGGACAGCCAGGACAGAGTTTGGGATTATTTCAAGTTTGAAGTTGACGAAAAAGGAAATTACAAAGACAAGACGTCTGTCTTCTGTTCGTTGTGTGACGGCAGTTTGAGATTCAGTGGCAGCACAAGCAACCTAGAGACACATTTATTCTCAGAACATCCTGAAACGCATCCTATCAAATCTGAGCCACAGGAAGATATGAACTCGACAACGGAAGAGCAACTGGTGAAGAGGCTCGTCAGAAAGTGTGCACAAGAACTCCGAGAAGAAGCTGGCGGGCAGTTTGTTAATCCACAAGGGTTCCGAAAATCACCCAGAGTCGAAACGATAGACAGGCGGTACTTAAAAGAATTCTGGGGCAATGCTTCAAGCATGGTTTGGAAATACTTTAGATTTGCTGGCGATAAGTTTGGCAACTACATTGACAAGACAACGTTGTACTGCACATTATGCGATGGGACTCTCCGATACTGCCACAACACAACCAACATGGCGCATCACCTTGAACGGCGCCATAACGTGGTGAAACCAAGAAGCGTAGGAGTAACTCCTTCCAAATATGAAGAAAGAGATTTTATACCTCGTAAAAGTCCAAGTGAACCTTATGTAAACAATCCATTCAGTGAAACCATAAACAGAGGTCTTAGTTGTGACAATATCGTGACAGGAAGCGACAAGAATGAGGCGGACTTAATAAATCAACACTTAAGGTCAAAACTTGTTGAAAATACCCATAGTGCCACTGCTGAGCCAAGAGGGTCAAGGTCACAAGTTGCTGGGCAACCAAATCCAAAATTTCTCCAGGCATCTGAAACTCGACTGTCGTCAGAAGACTTGGGTATTATCTGGCAGTTTTACAAGGCTGGTAGTTCTGACAAAACCGGTTCACAAACACCAGTTGTCTGCAAGCTGTGTGGAATGAGAGGGAGTTTTAACGATGATGGTGTTGAACGTCTGTTGCAACATCTGAAAGACGAGCATAAACCTGCCATTCTCAAGGTGCATGCTGGAAACAAACCAGAAACAGTTACGTTTGTCTACAATGAGGCTAGAGGAAGAAAAAGAAGCCATGATTGTTTAGAAGGTCCATCTGTAGGAAGGGAGAGTTGTTCCACTGCTGCGACTGAAATTCATGATGAAGTGTCCGTATTTGCAAGGGCAGCAGCAGAATACTTCATAGCTGACCTTCGACCTCTGTCAGAAATCGAGTCTTTATCCTTCCGAAGATTTTGCAAGACTCTTCGTCCAGAGTTGTCTCTCTTGAGTAGGCAGGAATTCCGCGAGATTCTTGAAGAAATGTTTGAGGAAAAGAAAAAGCTTGTGGGTGAGGAGATCTCTAAGGCAATGTGTCACAGTTTGACGACTGAAAGTTGGAAGTCGGACACTGGTCAGACTTATATGTCCATATTTGTACATTACATCTTGGACGACTGGACACCAGAAAGTAGGATCCTTCACTCATTTGCTGTGGAGAATCGACCAACAGTCGACAAGCTTCATGACAATCTGCTAGCTCTGAGTTCGTGGAGTTTACGTGACACTGTACTTGTGGTGGATGCTTCATCAGAGTTTGGGGCGGTTGCGACTCAGCTTGGCTGGGTCCAGTTACCAGGGTTGAACTCTGTTGTAGATTTGTGTGTCAGTCAGATTATGGCACTCCCAGCTGTTCATGAATCTCTGTCAAAGGTACGGAACTTATTTGCCCATATGCATCAGTTTGCCGAAAGGTCTCAAGTAACAGATAAACAAAAACTGTTGAACTTGGCAGAAAAAAACATTCTTGTGGAATTCGCTACAGACTGGAGTTCGACTGTTGATATGTTGATGTTGTTCATTGAACAACAGCAATTGTTGCGATCTCTTGTCACCGAACTAAAATTGTTGGAAGAAGTATTTCCTTCTGAAACATCCGTGAGCAGAATCCGAGATCTTGTAGAGATCCTGAAAGTGTTCAAAACAGCAACCACGTATCTATCGCCAGAAATGTGCAATACCTTATCAATAATTTTACCTGTTGTGTTGAAACTCAAAGCTTGTCTTAACCCCGACAAGGGAGATAATCCTTTCATGCTGTCGGTGAAGCAGACCATGTCAAAGGTTATTGAAGACAGTTACAGAAAAGATGAAGTTGGAAATCTCCTCAAGAAAGCTGCAGCTCTTGATCCAAGAACGAAGAAATTGTCATTTTTACCGGAAACTGAGAGAGAGGACATATTGAGACAGCTGCGTGAGGAGGCGAGACAACTCGTCAACAGACAAAACACGGACATGACCTTGGGTTTCGCTTCAGAGGTCATGGACATTGAAAATATTAAGATCGAGAAAACATGTGAGAATGGTGAGCCTAAGTCAAAGATGGCTAAGACTGATGACATGTCAATTTCTGATTGGCTGGGGGATATTGTAAGTGCACCACCAGCATCATCCTCAAGGTCACGAGTTGACATTGAAATGCAGTTGTATCAGGCAGAAGCGGATATCAGATTTCATGAAAATCCACTGGAATGGTGGCAACAGAGGTGGATCATGTACCCGCTTCTCTCCCCTGTTGCTAGGCGATATATGAGCATTCCCGCCATCACAACAGAAGGAAACTTATTAAGGTCTGGTCACATGACTCACAGGTCAAAGCTTGAGCCTGACACAGTTGACATGCAGCTGTTCTTAAAGTATAACCAGGACTTGCCAAGACATTAACATTGTTAACGAGCTTCCAATTCACAAACCAATTCTCATGAGTTTCAAGACTTTGTTGGGTTTATCATTGATTCTGACTCAATGTCAAGGTCATATATGGCTTTGGACTTGTTTTGTGATCCGTAGAATCCCTAATGACTGCATTAGACACTGACATTCTGGACTTTCTTACCCCATAAGGAGTAGCATTCTTGTAGACTTAGTTTCTTCTTCGTAGTCCGAGAGTATTAAAATGACGATTGGTTGTTTGGCTTCTCTGATCAATTTCGTAATGATCTGGTGTATTGTCATCTTACAAATCAGACCCATGGCTTCCGAGGAGTGAGTTAGTGATTTGGGCTTGTTACATGGTTTTCAGCAACCTTTCAGCCACATCACCCGACTCGCCAACATCATGTTGGTGTTGGGGCTCTTGTCTCTCTATGCTGAAAGAGAGGTGACCGGGTGGGACTCGAACCACAAACACCAAGGCTGGCAGATTGCTGGGCCGACGCGCTAACCACTGCCTTCAGACCAAAGGGTTGTGGGTTCAGTTCCTGTTGTAGGGAGCATGTTTCTCTACAGTAGTCAGTATTTATACATGCAGTGATCATATGGTGTGCTGCCACATTGTGGTATCTCCATTGGCTCATCGGTACCACCCACAGCTCACAGGTTTCACTGCATTAAAATCGTTCAGCTCCCCGCTGGTGATTCAGGCTTTCTTCCTGCACTCAACTGATGAAAGATGGTGCATGGCTGAAAGATTGCCGAGTCCCTCTATAATGCAACTCAATCAGCCAACCAATCCGTGTTGTGGTTCGAGTCTCACCTTGGCACCTCTTTCAGCCCGAACAGACAGGAATCCTGGCCGACTTGGTGTTGGTGAGACCGTGGCGGTGATGCCGAAAACCGTGTAAAACCCCAAATCACACAATTTTATAATGAGGGAAAAGTTAATATATCCCTGCGCGATGGCTGCAATCATTAATCATCAAGCTTCTTAGTTTCTATCACTTTAATAAGCAGGTTTTCGTAGGTCTATCTGAAAGTAGTTCCTGATACTTGTATGTATGTGCCTGTTTGTTACTGGTTTAGAATGCTGCCATCTGTACACGGATGAAATATTTCTGAATGCATTATTAAACTCCAATCAGCCAAGAAACTTTGTACTCTTATATAACCCATTTAGTGCTAAACATGTTTGAAACTTTTGTCCCGAGCTTTGATAAAACCTTGCTAGATAGTGTCATTACACTATTTACAGGCCCAGTTTAACATTGACCCAAGTTTTGATAAAACCTTGCCAGATAGTGTCATTACAGGCCCAGTTTAACATTGACCCAAGTTTTGATAAAACCTTGCCAGATAGTGTCATTACAGGCCCAGTATCAAACTGCTCGCACTGCCTCCTCTGCGCTTGTCAAACTGCGCTCCAATACACCACTGCCGCCGGCTGGGATTTT
>JAUELE010269018.1:0-10047 GCA_031471655.1 Diodora aspera | reverse complement strand
TTTGTGTTTCGTGCAGAAGACTGTGTTTTGTGAAGGTAAGAAAGAATGTTTGCACCGTCCTTTGATTTTGAGTACACAAAATGTATTGTATTATATAGACATGTAAATGTATATGTCCGTTTATTTTAATTTTTATTTGTAACGAATGATAGCATCATACTTGAATCATTAATATTTAGAGAATACAATTGAAAATGCCAAATGTGTCAGTGGTGTGGTTCAGTTCTGTACGCTTGTCTGTACGCTTGTTTTTTCAGTTTTCCTCAGTTTCAGTGTGTCATTGTATGAAAATAGTTTTTTAACTCAACTGGTCAACACCGTTTTAGTTTTTAGTATAAGTGAAAAGTCCGGCGTCCGTCCGTCTGTCCGTACGTAAACAATTCGACGTCACACCTCTTTGACGTCACAAATATTGATAAAACTTATTTAAACGCAGTATACAGCATCTATGTAACATAAGCTAGTATAGTGTTGCATTTGAGCCCCATACCTCCAAAAGCGGGTGTGGCAGGGTGCCATATTGAAAAATCAAGTTAAGTCACCTTGAAGGTTTCTAAGACAGTTAAGAAGCTAAAATTTGGTTTGTAATGAGTATAGTGTATGTCTGTTAACATATCAGACGGGTTTTGACAAATTAAGAAAAATTACCTTACCTTGATCTTTGACATGACTAGCTGCACCCATATATAACCCAATTGGAACGACGTCACACTTCTAGCAGTCACAAATATTGATCAAGTTCAATAAAACTTTGTACACAGCATTTTTGTAACATAAACTAGTTTGGTATTGTATTTGAACCCTGTACCCCCAAAAGTGGGCGTAGCAGGGAACCATATTGAAAAATTAAGTTCTGTTGATTTGAAGGTTTCTAATGAACTAAGGAGGTTGAAACTTAGTTTATGGACAGTACACTGTATGCCTGTTAACATATCAAACAAGTTTTGATGAATTATGAAAAATGACCATGCCTAAACCTTTGACATGACTGTACTCATAGAACCCAAATGGAACGACGTCACACCTCTAGCAGTCACAAATAGTTATCAAATTCAATAAAACTTTGCATACAACATCTTTGTAACATAAACAGATTGGATATTGCATTTGAGCCCTGTACTCCCAAAAGTGGGAGTGGCAGGGAACCATATTGAAAAATTAAGTTTTGTTAATATTAAGGTTTTGGATGAAGTTCGGAGGCTGAAACTTGGTCTGTGGACAGTATACTATATTATTGTTAACATATCAGAAGGGTTGTGACTAATTTTGAAAAATGACCTCTGACATGAAGGCACCCATCACACCATTGAATACAGTATCACAACTCTAGATGCAAAAAATATTGATCAAATATTGAAACTTAGTACCTTGCATCTAACAAATATGCGTAAACTGGTTTGGGATTGCATTTGAACCAAGTACCCCAAGAAGTGGACGTCACAGGGGTACCATGTTAAAAACAAATCGCAATTTTGGTCAACTGGAAATGACAACGTACTACGAATTAGTTATATATTCATATTTCTTATAAACTTTTAAAACTTGCATGTTTATAGAGAAAACTAATCTTTTAAAGTTCTAAAATAAGTGTAATGGTCAGAGTCAGATAGTTAGTTAACAGACCAGTAACCACTGCAAATGGCATTCATGAGGGACCATTTGATAGACTAAGTTGGAATTTCACAGAGGGCTCAACAGCAGTGTCCCAATACACACCATCATGTAATACCAATACACAGTACACATTTAATAAACAGAGACTGATTAAAGGGCCTTTATGACTTGACATGTCCAGTGACATTATTTATCATCATACAAAACTTTTAAAAAAAAACTCTCTTAAAGACTACAACTCTCAGCACTATTTCATCGAACTCGTTGAACTACCGGTCTAGGAGGCTCAAATGACTCCCCAGGCTAAAATGACTCCAGAGTTATTTCAGCCTGAGCACAATTGACTCTAGAGTCATCTGAGCCTAGGCTCATATGACTCCCCTCAGGGTCAGATAATTCCCCTCTCGCAGGCTCAAATGACTCCCAGGCTTAGATACTACCCTATCATTTTTCAATGTTCTACACTTAATCTCTCTCAATGAACAATACAGAACACACATGACAGAATATTATTGAGACATGTTCGTGTTGGTGCAAACTCCGTTCGGTTTATGATTTCAGTAATACCCTTAACTCGGCGAGACAGAAAAGGTCAGACTAAAGGTTATGGATTTAAAACATTGCATTAGTAATGTAATAATACGTCATTTTAAATACGGTATTTCTTTACAGTCTAGTCGCTTAGCTCCATTTTTAATGAAAATCATTACACGCTGGAATAAAGTGCCAAACTTTGCATAATTAAAGTAGATCAATCGAAGCTACTCGTCTCTTTCCGTGGACTCGTCTGCCCCTCGATACCCGACATGCGAGAAATTAACGCATGGTGGAGGGATGACAATCGGAATGGGTGGTGCAGCACTTTATACAGACCTTTACGGATTAAGCCAGATGTTACCAAGCGAATTCGTGGCGAACGTTTGGAGGTGATGCGACCAAATAGTTCCTTTGAAAGTTTTTTGTATCAATTTGTGTGGATGGGGATTTAAAACCCAAATGTACAATCTGAAATTGTATGGTGTTTTGGGTATAACATTTATTTAATAACATACTGTAGCTTTCCCCGAATCGTATGCCTCTCGAGACCCGGTATGTGAGCAATTTACGCATGGCGGAGGCATAACAATCGGAATGGGTTGTGTACGATTTCATATAGGCCTTTACGGATTACGCCGAGTGCTAGCAAGCGAATTCGTGGCGCACGTTTAGAGGTGATACGACCAAATAGTTCTATTGAAGGTTTTTTAAATTGATTTGCGTAAATGGTGATTTATAACACAATGTGCTCATCTGTTAAGCCTGAAATTGTATGATCTTTTGGGTATAACATTTATTTAATAACATCGCTTTCTCAGAATATTGTCAAGCAAAGGCGCAAAGCGACAACAATTCTGAGTTATCTTTCCCTGCTGTAGTTTTCAAACCAGTTTCTTCTTACACTCACTTTGCGCTGGACTGAGGTGGGTATTATCAAAAATGGCGACGAGAGGCATATGAGTACTCTGGCCGGTCACGGAAAAAAAACGAGTAGCTACGATTGCAATTCAGAGTTATCTTTCCCTACAGTAGTTTTCAAACCAGTTTCTTATTGTACTTGCTTCGCGCTAAACTGAGGTGGGTCTTACCAAAAAATTAATGGAAACGAGAGGCAAACGAGTCCTCTGCTCGGTCACGGAAAGAGACGAGTAGCTACGATTGTAAAGTAGATGTGATATGCAATCATGTGTACTGGGTGTGCCCGATATGAGGTGTCTCTTTTTGGGTTCTGAAAAAGTTTTTTTGCAACGTGATGAAAGTGTGCAAGTCGTTTCAGTCAGCGTAATATGTTGACGGTAAGTAGCCTAAAATGCAGCTACAATGTTTACTTCCTGTCGGACGTTGTGAAGACACCAACTGCAACGTTAATATCGATATGTCAAAATAAATTTAGGGAACCAGTTTAAGTATTTCACTCATAATCTTGTAACACAGTAAAATAATTAGAACATTGGTCTACTCAACCGAAAGTTTAAAATATGCCCAACAGATCATTACTTGGGTATCTGACAAGGCCTGTCACACATTAGATACACGTTAACATCGTCAATATTACTTCTGCAACAATAATTTTCATATTTTGATGCACACATTGACAGTGGGAGTTATTGTAACTTGTAAGTCGGCATTCCCATATGTAGCTTGTCTCTCTCAACGTCAACTTCTCGCGCAGGATTTTGATATACTAGTTTCCTGATCGCCGTTTGGAGTGGCCAAACTATAAGGCGACTTCATATGAATATGCCTACTCATTTTTTATTTTTATCATGAGAATTCGATACTGTCATGCAATTAATGCAGTTAATATACATTCCCTTACAAGCAACAAAGATAATAAAAAAACAAAACAATTTCACTGTCGAACTTTATACATTATCTTCATGATTTATGCTATTAAAAGTCAAATGAAGTGTCTCATCCTTAGATTTCAATTGTGTTATATGTGAGGAACTTGTTCATTTTATATCATGGTACCAGAACCATTCAATACACACACTCAGTCAATAATTATAAGAATGCATTTGTAAATACAGATTATTGCTGTTCTGTTGCTAAACATTCAAAACGAAAATGTTAAATACATTTCAAGCTCTTCAATGTTGTATTTGTTTTATGCTTTATTTGTAGTATGACTATGAAGCTTCAATACATGCCCAATACAAAGCGTATTGATTAAGATATTTGGCATAATATATTTTTCACTTTCTTGACTTTAAATTATGTTCTCAACATGATTTTTAGACTACAGGCAGTTACTCATCAAACTTTCTTTTCTTTTACCTTCTTTAGTTACCCGAAAGTTAATATTGAAAAGGCCTACAGTTGTTTTCAGGAAATCAGGGGTGAATCCAGAATTTTGTGAATTGGGGTGCCGGAAGCTTAATCGCAGTGAACAAAGCGAGCTACTATAGGAGGGTTCAGGAGTATCCTGCTCAGGAAATGTTTAATTGATAGAAGCTCTGAGACGCATTCTCCTGTCTTTATTTTGGTCAAAATGAACTTTATAACTAGTCCAAATAATTAAGAGATAAAGGTGCTATTTTTTTCAATTTAAGGTATGTTAACTGTATATTAAAAACCTCATATTTTTAACATATGAAACCTCGCGCTTAAGCTGAAGCGCTCGGTTTCAAATTAAAATAAGAGGTTATTAATCTAAAGTTAACATACCTCAAATTGAAAAATTAGCACCTTTATCTCTATTCTACCATGCTTTTATTCAATGATTTACATCGCACACTTTCGCTATGCGGAAGTTCCCAGCTGTTGTGCAACTTCTCAGAATGGAATCTTCGGCAAGGGGAGATTGACTTCGAATCAAGCATTAGAGTACTTAACTTACGAGTAAAAGATATGGGTGTTCTATTGTTTCTGCACCTGGCACTATATAATATGGGAAAACAACAAGACATTCAGTCTAATTTGAATTGTGCAATTGTACAACAGTTGAAACCTACACTCATACCCTGATTACGATTGAACACGTCCGCGTGCAAAAATTCCTAGCGTCGAGCAGGCGGTGTCATTCCATAGCGTCGTGATGGTATCGCCCACCGCGAGGGATAGCAGCTTACAATTAATACATCAAGGAAAATATGTTCCAGTGGTACGGTTGCAGAACTTCTCGAAACTGCCATTACAAGTTAAATGCTTTTGATATAAATTTGACGGTTATCAATTTAGGAAAAATATAATTTACAAACGTGAGAAACTTTCAACCTTCCACCGCCACCTAATTTGAAAGCACCTAATGTTCATTTGGAATCGTTTTCAAGGGGGACCAGCTTATGTTGACAGTCAACAAAAGACAAAAAAGGGAAGTATCTGCAATTTATTTTATTCTTTTACTAACCAGTCCATGATATAATATTAGAAATAACAACAGCTTCAAATTGGAAATGCACAATTTTGCTGCAGTTTAAAAAATCTTCCTTAATAGACTACGCAGCCCCCGTAAAAAATGAACGAGTCTGGGGTCCCTCTTGAACGCCGGTATAGCAGGCTCGAATGACTCCCCTTAAACTGGACTCTAGAGTCATATGCTTCTAGGCTCGGGTGACTCTAGAGTCATATCGGTTTAGGCTCAGATGACTCCCTTGCCCAGGCTCAGACAACTCCCCTTAGGCTCAGATAACATCCGGCTTGCAGTGGAGAGTGTAATGACGTAGCGTTAATTTAGAACGTTTTTGCAGCGCCGATACTCAACTGGAACGAGCTGTGCATGCGTGTGTGTGTTCAGTGGAAGGGGGGATGAAAATGCTCAATATTTATTTAATTGCGACTGAAGAAGGTGGACATCTATCCTCTCCAAATGCAAGTTAGTAATATTTTCCCTCTATATATATTTTGCATTGTGCAGTGTGCAGTGATCGCCTCAGCTTAAACATCGATGACTATTTTGTCATGCGCTTAACTTGGGTTAATAAATTTAAGTACCGTTGCTGAAAAAGGAAAGTAGAGCGCGGACGTATGTTCCTTAACCATATTATTTTTCCGAGGATGGCGTCATTTCAATTTTACAAAACCATAAATGTTGTGTTTTAGACGCCATTTTGTTTATATTCCTGTCAAAAACAGCGTATTCATGCACGCACCTCATGTGATTAGGTTCGCTCCCAAATGAAGGTATTATGCTAGTTTGATACCTTTCATTATCCAATCAAATTGCTCACACACCAGCTGAACATGGGAGAATGCAATATAAATACAAAAACGACGGAAAGCAATCGCAGAGGGAGAAGATCCAAGGACATAAGGGGAGGGGCCAGGGCCAGCAAGGCCCCGGAAGCCTTAGGGGTTTTAAATCGTCGAAGACGCCTTCTGATCGATTTCTAGAGAAGAAATTGGAGGGGGTTGGGCTGTTGAACTTTGTAACTGGTAAATAATGCCAGATAATTGTCAGTCTCCACTGAACGTTTGAAATGAGAGTCGGACCTGGGTCGGGACTTCCTTGAATCCATCACTGGGGTCTAAGATTAATGTGAATACTCGCCAAATAATTTCATGGTTTATTTCATAAGTATAAACTGAAAAGTAAAACAAAATAGGGTTTTTAATCTGTATAAATTATTTATTTTTCCTCTTGACTCATGCAAACTATCTACGTAGTTTCTCCGAAATCGTCTCCGAAGTCTGCAAACTATTTATTATTATAAACTTCCGTCCCCGCCCCCTAAACATCAAATGGTCGCTCCCTTAAATGATTATGAATGGTACAATGTTGAATATATTCTCCTTCGGTTGTAAGCATGGATTGTAATTGTGAAGAAAATTTTATTAGAAACTCTGTCGGTTACAACAACATACGTGTACATACCTTATATATTCCATGTAATTTTTAAACTATGGTGCTTTACCTTTAGCAGATGCCTGTCGTCGGCATTTGTACGTCGAGTTCGAGCTACTTCGGGTTGGGAAGCGCAACATTTATTTTCTATGTTCTAGAAATGTAACGATAATTTTACAGTAATCAGTCTTTGTTAAATAAGCCTTTTTTGTTTATTCACATGTACCACAAGCTGTGAGTTCTAAATGTAACAACACAGATATGGAAACTATTTATCATTTTAGAAACGTCGTAAGCGGTGTTTACATTAACCCGGGCATGCGCACATCAGGGTTCTCAGTCGCCATTTTAGTTCTGTGCGTGCATAACCTGCTGTTCATTTTTAGTCCCACCGCCAGCCCCTTGTACTCCACCAGCATGCCATCATGCCATTCTCTATCACATTTGGTCTCAATATTTGGTATTACAATATGTCTTCAAGTTCCTATCCGTCTATCCCACGCTCCGACCTGGGAATTACCTTGGCTGATTGGACTGTGCAGGTGGGCATATACCGCCTCAGCGGCTTATTTGTCCCCAAAACATTTCTTTATCTGTCAAGCGTTTTAATTCAGTAACATCAGCCAGCATGATGTCCAATCAGCCAGAGAATTCCCTTCGCCAAAAAATGTCTGTATGTCATATTTGTTAATAAATGATACCGTTTCATTACTTTGTGTTGTCAGTATAAACCTGGAATCAAGAACTATGAGTCACTGTTATATTGTTATTTAGACACATCCATCTGGTGAAATTGTGACTGTTTCGTACTTATTTATTTAGTTATTTAGAGTTTGTAATTAGTGCAGATTTATAATTGTAAGCTTAGTTCAATCAATATATTGCTTTTTCAAAAATATCGCTGTTCTTTTCTGATGTGTGTTTATTTCTTGAACACGTAACAATGGCATTGTCCAAATGTTCTTTATGTCTTCCCCGTCTACACGAGGATTGTCAGTGTTGCCCTCGCACACTCAAGTAGTGTGGACTACTTTTATGTCTATACCCCTCCTCCCCACCTACACCACCGGCAGTTTCCGTCTACAATATTGTTGGTTTCCGTACCGGAGTAAGGCTGCATTGTTACGGAAGGGTAGAACGTTCTTTTCAATTTTCAGTCAAGTAATACACCAGTTTCGAGTGGTTAGCCCTAACTTTGTGATGTGCGTTAAGGAAGTCTTCTCTATCTAGGTCCAACGCGAAGAGGCGCACATCTTCAGGTCATGGTTATTATTATTATTTACAGATTAAAAGATTAAAATGCAGCTGAGGAGGATCGGGTTGTCCTGGAACAGTCACTCCCAGAGGGTTCATCATCAGTTCAGGTACCCTTGTCCCCTCTACATGCAACCCAGACAGCGAGTGGCTCCCAGGAAGCACTGTCTAGTGGAACCCACCACGAATCTAGCGCAAAATATGGAGACTCCCCAAAACAGCAGCCTTCTGTCAGACTGTCAGAAAGACTGGGCTCTCATTATTATTATTATTATTATTATTATTACAAAGATCAGTCTCATCATCAACACTTATAATATGGAACACATATCTACATATTTTCTTATGTTATAGATATCACTGACATTCACAAGAGTCCCATAGGAAAGCTTCAAAATTTAAGTAGTCACCCTTTCATTACATACCGTATAGATAGAATAAGATTGCATGGGAAATATTACATATTTATTTTGCCGTGTATTGGAAATCAAATCATTTGTTATTTACCGAAATGCATTAACCGTGTTCCGTACTCGGTGACCCGTTTGTCAACAACATGGACTTTGCACTGACTTAGCTGTTTACAGACGTATTGTTTGTCAGACGTGAACTTATTAACACTAAACCATGTCGTGCAAATTTACTTCATGTGATAAAATCAATGCAAACATAATTAGCGCTGCCAGGTTTCTTTTGTGTAACATCGTCTTAAATAATGAACGTTTACATTGAAGTTATAATTCAAACTTGTTGTAGATAGGAAGGACGAGTTAATGTTTGTTCGTTACAAAGTCAGCCATAACGCAACGTAATGTAGAAGGTGCACACCGAGATGAATACGTACAAGAAAGAGGTCGATATAAAGTAAAGCGATAGCAAGAGATCCCCATTTTAGTCGCCTTGTACGACCAGTATTTGGTTACTGAGGCCCTATTCTATCTGAGTGAAAAAACAAAGATGAGCATGATGCACAATGTAATGCTGAATTCAATATAGAAAGTTGAATGTCTGTATACTTCAGTTTTTAACAGCGTATAACAGTGTCCTACCACTTCTATAAAATAATAATAATAATAATAATAATAACACTTTATTATCCACGTATATACAGGAAATTCTTTTTCTACCCTTACGGGTGGTTGTCGCTACAGAGCAGAGCCAATACCCATTTTACAGCTGGGCCGACTGGGACAAGTGGAGTTAAGTACCCAAGGGCGCCACTATCGGGAATCCACCCGTGACCTAACCATCGTCGGATCACGAGTCCGACGCCTGTTGCTCACGGCTACCGCGCCTTCACATATGCCACTGAAAGATATGGTACAACTGGATTTCCATCAGATTTATTTGTATTAATGTCAAAATCTAAAATCAGTGTGCCCATGCACCGACCAGAAACGTGAAGAACATTAATATTATTACGTGAAAAATCATCTGCTTGTACTAAAGATGTTTAAAAATAAATCAACATTTCTTTTTTTAAATCTTTGGTTAGAATAACGCTTTCCACACGAGAAAATTGAAAAAGACATTGCAAAATTAAAAATTGATTTCTGAATAAATCTAAAAATCGTCTGACCTCAAATGTGATTTTGTAAAATATCGAAATCGCAAACAAGCAAGTTAATAAAAATTGTTCACACGAAACCGAGAGCTTTGTTCTCTAATACCTATAAAATGTCAGTCTCAGTGTGAAAAATACAAGTTCCGTTATTAGGAAGACAATATGAAAGGATAATATTATACTTCCATAAATTTGAACTTCATAACAGGAGTGGCGCCAGGAATTCCCCGACAAGGGGTCTGAAATCCCCGACAAATACACAAATTTTCAAATAACACAATAAAATACACAC
>JAUELE010269007.1:0-10047 GCA_031471655.1 Diodora aspera | reverse complement strand
ATGTGATGTGCAAGAGGCACATCAGGAAAAGGGACAACACAGGATCGATAGTAAGAAAGAGAAAGCAAAAGATCTTCCTTTAAGACAGCTCTTACGGCAAGCATGAGGATACTGGGGTCCTATTCTTTCTGGTGTTAGAGCGACACCCCCGGGAACCCAATGGGGTGCAGAAATTTTGGGTTGGAATAGGCAAGGGTCTGCTGATCATACTCTCAGAATTTTAGAGAGCAGGTATGTGTAGTACGGCTTATGGCTTATTTCCACACTTACGGTAATTGATACAGTATTTGAACTGTCACCAACACATATATTAAATTTGAGCACATTTCTTCTTTAAATGGTTGCCAGATTTGGGTGGGGGGGATGCTGGCTCTGCCTCGGCCTAAATCTTCCCGTGCTGCCTGCTCAAAGATTTCAGCATACCTCTTTGGTTTGGTTTGGCCGTAACAATTGTGAAAGGCAACTAAATACAGGGGAAAGATCTTGACTTTGACTGTGCGATTAGTAAGGGGTTTAACTTTAAGTAGCTACTTTGTTTGCAAATCAAATAGATACATTTTCCAGACCCCCTCAGAAAATGTTCAATGAAAATATAGGAATTAATTTACATTGGCCTAATATCTGGCATAATGAGTTTCATTCATTTCTATTGCACTATCCTTTAATGAAAATAATTCTCCAATTTAATTCTTATAAGAATTTGTTATGCATACTCATCAAAGTATTTCTTCTCCTGTCTAGAGATGCTGCTGCAGCTTGACTGAGTATGATGGTAAGTTTGATCTCTAGAATACGAGGAGACCCTTGCAGAAGTATCAGTAGGAGCTAGCTCTTCAAACGTGTCTGAATACAGAACATCATCATCCACATCAGTGTGGTCCTCCAATTCATCAGTATCCTCTTGGTATGTCAAGGTGTCCGACACACTGCTGCTGCTGTAAATGAGGGTATCTGAGCCTTGCTTCTGGGACTCGTCACCTGAGAAGCTCACAGATCTGCTGGGTTTGGTGTGACTAATTTCAGTAGCTGGTGTTACTGCATCCGACTCCAGTGAAGTGGCATCAAAAGTGTCAGTGTAGGAGAACTTGGTGGACAGGCTCGCTGACATCTTACCATCAGTTCATGAGCAGGCTACTTCCGTTTCATCACATACCTATTGTAAAAGATCATGCTCTAGTTAACAGATTTCACATCATGTTATCTGAATATATCTTTCTGTTTCAGATTCATGAAAGTCTTTTTTTGACAATTAGACTAGATCTAGTGTGGGGAGGCAGCATTGATATTACATAATTTTCACATTTTAGTGGGGCTGCTCACATCATTAAATGCCGGGAGATATGCTTAAAATAGTGCCTCTTTGAAGAAAAAATGGTACACTTACATGGATCAGATACTGCTGATATTTGGAGATTCTTTTCCTCAAAGCTACCGCCACTTGTCAGACTTGTTGTATCAACATGGCCGCTTCTGTCACGCACAATAACTTTTACATAACTATAGTGCTATTTATTTCAGCAAACTCTAAGTTTTCGTAAACCCATTTTAAGCACACAAGAAGGTTCATGTTGACATAGGTAATGAAATATATTTTGGGTCTTGATTATTATTATTGATGGTGTTGTAAGTGGCTTTGTTGGAGGGGAAAATATAAAAATAGGATTACCTTGACACTAAACCGAATCTGGAATTTGCAGTTCTCAACTCATTCGTGTCAACTTCGTCTCATTCCGTAACCGTCCACATCAACCATCGATCTATGTGTATTACATGTATTTGAGTCGAGGGGGTCATGAATGCTCTGAACTCGATTGTAATCTTAGCGGTTTTTTGGTGCTGCTTTTACTGTATATCAAGGGAGTGGTGTTTAATGGTGATATCAACTGAACTTTCCATATTTATGTGTGATACATTCTGTATTCTTACACAAGATACAATATTCCTCTTTTACGAATACACGTGTACACACTTCCTTTGCCACAGTCAAGACTAAACTAAGAGGAATATTATTGCCAGAGTTTGATGAGATTTACACTGACACTAAACCGAGTGTGAGATTTGCAGCTCACTCATGCCGTCACCGGGACTTAAACGAGTAGGCCTACTCAGGTTGACTCAAGTCCGGGCTCAGACTGTAGGAGCTCAGTCGTGAGTCCAATTCTTAGGACTCGAACTCGTACTGGCACAGGATATAACTCTAACAATAAATTGAGATGATTTGAAATATTGATAAAGGTGGAATAATGAATATACATGTATACTCATTTCTTATATTGTTCCATCATTATGGATATTTCACCCAATTGCTGCCAACCCCTTGCTTCAAATGTACCATACTATACCTATCCCAATAAGTGATCATTCAATAGTTGGACTAAATATATACTCTTCAAAAAGAGTAGGGGATATTAAAATTGTAAGGCCAATAACAAACTAATGATAATAATAATTGGTCCCAAACTAATTGTATCTTTACAAAGAAGGAATTTATTGAGTGAACAATTCACCCGGTATTTCATTACCTAAACAGTTTCTCTGTCTGCCATGGTCCGTGAAAGAAGGAATGGGTAAGAAACCGAAATTGAAAGTTGATATTTTTGCGCCAATAGTGCGTAATGCCCCCGTTATTGACCAAACACTATTTGATTCGTTGAGGCATCTTGCGTATGAGTCTACCTATGGTAATTTGATGCAGTCTGTCCCATTCTTCCACCGACCCTTGGCCAAGTTCATCTAGCGTGGCTGGTGGTTTCACGTTGACGCACACGTCGGCCCAAGATGTCCCAGACATTTTCAATAGGGGAAAGGTCAGGGCTCTTCCTTGCACGATATATGAGTAGGGTTCGGTTGGTCACAGTGATCCCATCCCACACCATACAGACCCACCACCAAATCTGTCATGCTGTCTAGCTCAGATTAACATTGGCATGGCGTGTGTTGCGACGTCACCAGATGCGACCACGCCTATCAAGGAAGTGTAAAGTGTACCGGGACTCATCTGAAAACATTACACGTGACCACCGACGATTTCCCCAGTTCCTGCGTTGTGTACACCATTCGCGTCTATTGGTAATGTGACGGTTGGTCAATGGCGGCACTATACGAGGCCGTCTAACATGAGGACGGGCACGGTGTAGACGATTTCTAATCGTCTGACCTGTCACGCGGACACCAGTAGTCTGGTGTAAGTTTGCAGCAATCGATTTTGCTGTTTGAGTGCTATTTCTCAGGTACAAATCAACCTATCCTGGGCTCTTGTTGTTTACCGTGGACGCCCTGAACGACGTCGATCATCATCATTATGGGTTTGGTGATACCTGCTCTGTAATCTATTAATCACGGATTGGGAAACATTGAAGAAATTGGCAACCTCAGACTGACGGCTGCCCGTTTCAAGCAGACCAATTGCTCGTAGACGTTCAGCACGTTGGCGACGTCGCATTGCGAAAAAAACAACCAAAAGATGTTTCAGATTAACAAAATCAACAAAGGATCACAGTCAGAAGCTATCAGTATGAAAGAAATTTCGATCACAAGGGAGTAGATAACCTTTCTCTAAAGTGTTTTATTTGAATGTGCACCACGTCACGTGTTCAGGATGTTTGTTATTTACCTTGAAATTCCAATATCCCCTACCTCTTTGAAGGGTGTATATAGCAGAGCGAAGCTCTAATGTAAAATATTTTTGGCATTCATTTTTAAATTTTGGTGGGTTTATCTTGGTTCAGGTGGGGTCTCTGGCGGGAATTATCACAGCGGCTTTCCTGGTGAGGTAGGTTATACATGTCAGGGTTTTATACTCTTTGTGATTTGTTTAACATTAGATAGATCAGTACCAATCAACTGACTCACAGAGTCTGATAGACTGTAATCCAATCATACATTTATCAAAATAAGCATTACAGTTAGTCTTTGTTTTCGTCAAATTTGAGTACTCGAGTTTAAAAAATTTGGATTTGTTTTAGTTTTACAGGTCAGCGACTAAGACTTCGCCAAAATACGAACTTTAGCGACTTTTCCAGAATGTTGTATTTGATCGTTTCCTAAAGTACTGTTGCTGAATATTCACTGCCATTTTGGACTTCGGGAGCTATGACAATTACCTATTAGGAGGTACCGAGTGTCGACCATGTAGAAAAGTCGATCAGTTGCGGAAAGTTGGATGCAGTCTAGGTGGCTGTCTTGTGGTCTACATCGCTGATCTTTAGTGCTGGCGACGGGTATCCTGAGGGTGCTGGTTCAAATCCCGGATGATACTCAGCCCCAAAGAGGCGCAGAATAGCTATGAGGGTTGGCTGAAAAGTTCTAAGCCTAACTGAGGAAACTTTACAAAGTCAGTAGCTAGCATTTATTTTTCAACAGTCCCCTTGAGGCCCGACTTCTTTTCCCAACGATATTTCAGGCCTTAAACAGAACACTCGGAAAGACCTTTTCATCAGCTACTCTAAGAAACTGCTCCACTGCTGATATGGCGTCATCGTTGTCAGCAAAATGATGTTCAGATGACTCTTTATTCAGCTCTAAAAAAAGATGGAAGTCTGACAGAGCTAAATCTGGTGAATATGGTGGGTGTTTAAGAAATTCAAAGACACATCATGCATTACCATCATCGCCACCACTCACTTGTAAACAGGTGCATTGCCGTGATGGAACAACATTCATTTTGTCAGCGTTCTAAGTCGCTTAGCTTTAATGACCCCACGCAGCTGTGTCAGCAGGTTAGCAAAGTATGCTCCATTGATTGACTGGCCTTTTTGGAGAAAGTCAATGAGCAGAATCCCTTGAGAATCCCAAAGACTGAAGCCATTACCTTACCAGCGGGTGGGGCAGACTTGCCTTCTTTGGTGCTGGTGAATCTGGATGCTTCCATTGTTGGGACTGAACATTTGTTTCAGGTTGAAAATGATAGACCCAGGTCACGTCCATGGTTACAAATGTGGCCGGAAAGTTGGGATCTACTTCAAAACGCTGCAAGTTTTCATGATCTCCAGTCAAGTCACCCACCTTGCAGAAACCTTTGCCATTCCTAACTCATTGACCCCGTCAATACCAGAACGAATAGGACCCCAGTATCCTCATGCTTACCCTAAGAGTGGTCTAAAATGAGGATCTTTCGCGTTCTCTTTCTTACTATCGATCCTGTGTTGTCCTTTTCTGATGTGCCTATTGCACCTCACATTGCGCTATGGCTGAAATATTGCCCCCTGCAATGTAAAAACCTATTTCACTCACTCACCTAACTCATTGCTGATGTGTTCACCCTCGAATTAGAGATGCCCATAAACAGGCAATGTGTCAAGTGGCCAATTTGTTGTCACCCATGACCATGTCATGCACGGGATCGATGTTTTCGTGGGTGGTTGCTGTTGACCGCCTTCCAGATCATGGATCTTCTAAACTCTCTGTCTCTGCATCTTTTGAATTCAGCAGCCCACTTTTTAACTGTGTCCAATGAAGGGAAATTGTCCCCCAATGTAAAGACCATATCAGCAAGTATTGCCGTGGGAGTTAAACCCACGTGATACTTGATGATCGCCCTATAGCTTTTTTGTCCATTTGTGGAAGATATCACACACCAGGTCAAAGGAATACTATGTTGGATGAATCTCAGCTACCTACGACACACTAGATCATAGTATATTTGTTTTTGGCAAAAGTTTGGTTTTACCTGGGTTGTTCTTTCCTAGTTAGGCAAGAACTTTTGCGGTCAACTCTCCAACTTGGCAAAGAAATATAAAAGAATTAATGATGATGGTTTTGTGAGTGAGTGAGTAAGTGAAATGGATTTTTACATTGCAGGGGGCAATATTTCGGCCATAGCGCAATGTAATGTGCAAGAGGCACATCAGAAAAAGAGACACCACAGGATCGATAGTAAGAAAGAAAGCAAAAGATCCTCATTTTAGACGGCTCTTACGGCAAGCATGAGGATACTAGGGTACTATTCTTTCTGGCGTTGGAGCGACACCCCTGGGAACCCCACGGGGTGATGGTTATGTGACTGCATGTGTGATACATGCAAGATTTGATTCTCTTCCATCTCTAGTTTTACTTTTAAATGTGTCTGACAAATCTCATTTGGTTTATTTTTTGGACAGTTCATGTGACACCCATATTGTCCAGAAGTACCGAAAGGACACTGGAAGGACAAATACTGTACAGTCAGATACCGGTTTGTTGAACCAATGACCAGGCCTCCAATACAGTAGCCATGTTTGACTTTCTCCTTTGCCCTGGAAGAGATGCACGCAAGACTTTGAAGAGAGGAAAGGACTTTATTTCAAGCTTAGCTGAACAAATCCCATCAATACATTGTTCTAAGCCATCAAAAAACAGCAGAGCAAGAAGAATCACATTAGCAATATCAGGATGATTTCAAGTAATGCAGACACAATTCAATCGGGAAAAAAATGAATATCACAATTACATATTTCTTTGCAATGATATTTTGCAGCTGTAATATCTTGAAATATATTCCACCCAGTACTGATACTGACAATAACATATATACTGATGATGAATACCATCTCCCAGGCTTCTTATTTGAGCTTATCCATGTTAAAATGCCCATATTTTGAAATTTCTCTTCTACAAGAACAGCCTATCCTAAACCCTAATTAACCATTAATATGATCACTGTCTGGAAGCTATGACAAAATAATACTGCACATATCTTAAACACACTTCCTTGTGAACAGAAAATGAAACTGAATCACTACTTAAACATCAACTGGTTATAATAACCATGCAACCGCTAACAAACTGAATCACTGCTGACAACAAAACAGATGCAAACCAAATTGTTATATACAGACACATACAAATAAATTTGTTGTCTAGTAGAATTAGTCCTGCACCATGACTATGAAATCAAATTTTTCAAAAATAAAAAAATTTAAGATTTAAGCAAGTCTAGTTTCTTATTAAAACAAATCTAGTTTCCTTGATTCCACAGCAGAGGAGAGAAGGCTCCTTTTCATTAAAAAGTATAATAATGAAAACTGCACCTTTTTTGTGGATGGGTAAGTTTTCATAGACTAAGTGTTAGTCTATAGTAGAATAAAGCATGCAAAATTACCATAACCGGGACCAATTTAAAGCCATTTGGACGAAGCGCTTCCAACAGGGTCTGCCAGTAGATTACCTAGCACCCAGGCGCCTAGACTGAGCACAGGGTCTGTGAGCCCCTAGGGTATATCCTGACCATAGCCCCCTGTCTCATCCTACTCTGAATTGGTATGAAAATTTTTTATGCAAAAATCATACAAAATAAACCAATTTGGTTTGCTCTTGGGTCCTCGTCACTTCCTGGCCCCTAAGTTTAAATCCACTCAGCCTAATGTTAATCCACCATTGGGTCCTGTGCTTGAGTAAACTTTCTATTTTCTGCTTTCACTCTAACATACTTTACAACCATTGAACCCTGCAGTTCCCCAAACTGGCTCTGACTCTAATCATTTGTAACTAGAGCTTTCTGACTAATAAATAACAGTATGATGTTTTAACAATTCTAAATAATTTACAAAAATAAAATGAAAAGAGCTTATGTAAAGATAACATATTTTACATTCCACACTATTTTAAAAGTGAGCATTATACAACGCAATTACTGTTACACATATTTTAGTCGTCAGGTACAATCTGTCCAGTGATTATAAATGAAATCACGGTCACCCTTATCACTTATTTATGGTAATTTTGTTTATTCTGCTACCCTTGCATGGTGTCTTCTAGCCAGAAGCCGAGAGATATTGAGTTATGCTATGTATGACATGTGACAGGCTCATGGGACACCATTCTCTGTCCAGGAGGAAATATTTGTTTCGTGCTGGCTTATAGAGTAGTTCCGAGCACTGTGACCCTAGTTAACAGATACAGTATCAGTCCTATGTATGGTAAAACTTCCGAACATTCAAAGTTCTAAAATTACGAGGTTACCATTGCTGTCAAGATAATCAATTTAGTTTACCTAAACAATTTCGAATTTCCCTTCCTTTTTGGTGGCAATTACCACAATTTGAAGTTTTAAGTTTAACCACTAACTTACAACAATTTGAACACATCAAAAAGTTATTACTTTTTGCCCTTCGGATGTTTAGAAGTTTTACTGTAGTTGTTAACAAACAATGTTGCTGGAGTCAGTCTTTTATCACAGTAATGACTGTAATGGTGTTTATTGTCGCTGGGCAGTACACCAGCTGTAGTACAATAACTTCTCATCACAGATGATTGAAACAAGAACTGGAGTAAAGCATGTAATAAAACTGAAAACATGACCGTATACTGAAAATGCACTTGTCTGGATTTGGGAGACAGGCCTTCCTGTCTCTACAACACAATTAGAAGACATTTAATAAATCTAGAGGCAAGGATGAACATTTTTAGGAGACTTCAAAAACCATGAATGAAATTAATGGAGAACACTAAGCTCTTTTGCTACTAGTAGGAAAGTGATATAATCAAACAGCAAAACTAAAGACGCAAATACACCCAAAATTATCAAAACAACAACTATCAATGAACACAATCCTTTTAGAAATGTTTCTTGCATTAGATGAAATTAATGCTTTATGATACAAAAGTCTGCACATTTCTGCCATCACATTTTTGGTTTGGGGAATTTCCACTGATATACAGGATATATAGAGGACAAATTCTTCAAAAGGAAGACAATCGAGGACTCGTTCTTAAAACAGAGGATTTAGGATATTGGGGAGGTCTGGGGAGACAGTTGTAGAAAGGAAGTTATTCAACTTGTATTTTAACATAGCATTAAGCAATATATCAGCTGTACTAGCATCTTTGATGGCAGTACAAAGTATCTCCGAGTTTTACATGCAGAGCTACAAATCAACAATAGCATGGCAAGGAATAAATGACAAATTAGGCTGGACATAACAGAACAGACCATTAATCTTAAAAGCATGACATTATAAATAGCTTACATCAACACAAATTTAAATATTCAACTATATGGCACCTAAAAGATTCAGTGAGAAAAAAGATAAACAACATTTTAAGAAAATATTTGATAAAAATCATTTGCAAATGGAGAATAAGGCAAATTTATCATTTTAATCACAAGCTATATTTTGATAAATTACATGAAAAATATAAAACTGAAACAAAAGTTACTGCAACTGTAAATAAATTCTTCACTTTTGTGACCTTCAGAGTTGTAAGAGTTTTAACAGTGCAAGCCGTTTTGATGTTTCATTCATTCATATTGTTTGATATCTAATTGATGAACACATGTTCAGCCTTAATTGCAATAAAAACTTGCAATTTGCATAACATTTGTGATAGACACTAAATGAATACAGCCGGGATTTTACAAAAAAATGTTGACAGAAATATTGAATGAGTGATTTTGTATTCAACATAGCATTAAGGAATCTTTCAATCACATAACCACAATTACTTCAATCTAAGAGTGCAGTCTTCAGCCAGAGAGCTGTCTCCACCTGTGATCGAGAAAGTATTAAATAAGTCTTACATGGCTATGGGGTTCAATACAGAATCAGTGATGAAAATATATAAATTGATATGTACAATTTTTTAGACTGAATCCTAATGTTTAACCTTTTTATTTAAGTTAGGAAATAAAATAGGAAATGAACAGGCCGAATTAGGTCCAGTCAGCTTGGCTCAATTGGTGAATATCACGGTGTGCTACCACCTGCCTACATTTCTTCACTGGCACAGAACTTGAGAAACTTCTGCTGACTGGCGGATCACAGATCTGGCGAGAAATAATTTGTGGGTAATGTTACAGTATGCGTCTATTCAGAGTTCAATCTCAAGCCTCAATAATCCATCTCACCTTAGGCAACAGGTTACATATCTACAGTGACAATAAATGATTATTTAATCACTGATTTGATCAGGAAATCGTGGTTTCAAGCTATGGGACAATGCTGTTCTGACTGAAATATTGGGGATGTGAACTGAAAGTCCTTTATCAAATATCAAACTAGAAAGTGTTTTCACGCGTAAAAACAGATGTCTCCCCCTCCCCATCTTGTTTTATGAAAAAGTTCCCAACAC
>JAUELE010268996.1:0-10049 GCA_031471655.1 Diodora aspera | reverse complement strand
GGATATCTCTTGCATATCCAACGAAATTGTGAATTTATTCAGTAGTCTCTCAAAATCTTGGTATCGTTTCTTTTGCCGGGCAGTGTAGTTTATGTTACAAAGGTGCTATATACACAGTTTTACTGAATTTGATTAAAATTTGTGACTGCCATATGTGTGACGTTCCATTTGGGTTCTATAGGTGCAGTCATGTCAATGGTCGAAGCAAGGCCATTGTTCAGAATTTATCAACACCTGAAAGATACATGCTAATAGGTATACAGTATATTGTCCATAAACCAAGATTAAGCTTCCTAACCCCTACAGATCGACAACACTTATTTGTTGCAAAATGGCTCCCTGTCGCAACAGGGCTCAAATTCCATACCAAACTAGTCTATGTTACAAAGGTGTTGTATGCACAGTTTTATTGATCTATCTGATTTATGTTACTGTATTATGAGAGATAAAGGTTATTTGATATTTTCAGTGATACATTATTTTTTCCTTCAGTTTTCGATATTTCTCTCTTCTTTACACGTTGTAAGTACTAGGGACATTCATTGACGAAAAATGTTTGGTCAACGCTCCAGATAATTTACTATTTTCTACCACTATTTTTCGAACTACGTGTTTAGTACTATTTGTTTTCACTCGGTACGCGGGTTTTGGGTTTTGGTAAATTCGACTGGGTTTTTGTACGCTTCGCTTCAATTTTGCTTACGTATTTACGCAGCTTATCTGGAGCTCTGGTTTGGTGGTAACATTGTCACTTCCTTCGTGTTCAATTGCAATGCTATCAAGAACGGTAACTCTTTGTTGGCAAGTACCGTTCGGAAGTTCCCACGAGTTAGCTCCCCTACGTTCCAATAACAGAAAAGATGTAAATCCCGAGGCCTTATGCCCGGATGTCCCCTGGTTCACAACTAAAATACCTCCGAGGACTACATGATGTATGCATCACTTGCACATATTTAACAATACTATTTCTTCAGACGTTATACTCGTGAACAATGGTATCGTTGGCATGGAGACAGACATGCTATGCGTTGACAGTAATCCAAAATGGCAGAATTACTTCCCTTGCAATGACTGCTCTCGAATCATGTCAGACATGTTTTAAGCCAAGTTCGAATACCTCGCTGTGTTCCAAACCTCTGATGAGTTATTGACCCTTGCCCCATAAACATCTCTGACGTGATTCAATGGCTGTTATTGTGGACTACTTTCAACACAATAACATGTGTGTTTCCACGACAAGGGTACACATGCAATGTTTGAAGAAATAATATTCCTAAATGTGTCCAAATTACTTTCAGTTGGATTAATCATTGACAGTGTGTGATACATAACTCACAACCTAGACTAAAAGTCTCTGAAGTAAGATTAATTTTTTTATTTAAAAAAAAAAATAATTAAAACAATATTCATTTGTAATAAAATAAATAAGATCCCAGAGAGACTGCTACCCTGAAGCTAACCTAATCTGGGAAAATATCTAGCCTGTGTGCTTGTCCTTGTTAGAATAAAACTTCAGGGTCTGGATGACAGACTACTCATAACCATACATCATGTAGTCCTCATATATAGGTGTTTAGGTGTGAGTCGTCGAGTTTCCGGCGGACACACTATTTCAAAATTACTACACCATTCATGTCCAAGAGATTACTGGAACGTAGGCGAGGTAATTCTGGAGTTCCGGTTGGTTGGGAAGACCAGGCCTCCCAGCACAAAACAAGAAACAAATAGGTTATTTTAATATGTTCAGTTTACAAAAGATAGGTTTTATAGGTCAATATCATTTATACAATAAAGGCCATTATAGGCAAGTAGGAGAAGAGTTTGACTGAAAATATGACAACTGTCTTGATCTGAATATGAACAAAAAATATGTTGTAAAAGAAGTAAACAAACTTACAGTTTAGAAGATCCCAAGTACAAACCACCACTTATACATGTATAGAAATCCACAATACTTCATTAACAGTTTGGAATAAATTCACTATTTTAGTGTCTCGTGCACCTATTCATATTGTCAGTGTACTATATGAACATCTACAATTGACCAAAATATAGATATTTATAGGATTTATAGGTAATTTTGTTCCAAAAAATAGGATTGATTTTTTTCCACAGGTTTTTATAGGTATTATAGGTTTCACTCTGAGGCCTGCCATATGGAAACCACAGTAAAAACATGTGACCATGAGGAAACATCCTTGTGGTTACATATTCTTACCCTGGATTACATGTGTGCCTTCCAGCTTATAGTATACTCAGCCCAACTATTGACGGGTCACTCATTAATATGGCCAGCACTTTTGAAGCTTTGGTTTTTGCAGCCATTAGATGAAATATTCACAATGATTGATAATATGATTACTGACGTTTTGTGTAGCGACTTGCTGAAAACAAGACATGCTTAAAATCTGTATTTTAAAAATGATTAGAAATGCGAAAAAACACCTAAACATACAAGGAGTATTAAAAAAAAAAACAATGATCGTAGTCTTCCTTTCCTCTGTTGATTTTACACAATACACATTTATTTGTAAATCTCTGTTACTTATATGATAAGATGAGATAATACTTTGTTACCTATGAAAGGAATTTGTTTTGCTAAGAGAGATGCTAAAAAGTAAAACACATTTCCGACATAAAAGACGAGAAACGTCAATTAGAAGTTATATACCCGTCATTTTCACTTTTGAAAATTATGAGTAGGTCATTACACCGACCCTTCAATAGTTGGGCTGAGTATATATATTTTCATTCAGTCAAGATGAGTAGCTCCCCACATAGCGTCCCCTGGATCTACAGTCTAAGACATGCAGCCAAAAAATAGAAGCAATCTTCAGCCATTCAGAATCTAGTACCTACTAAGTAGATAATGAAAAATACTTCTACATTATCACGGTTTTGCGACTTTTCAGATGTCAGCCAAATTCTAGATCTCTCCAAGCTCAAGGACACTTAGGTACAGGTAACAACCCCGACAGGTAATAAACTTGACCTGATCCTCATTAACATGAAATGTAGTGTTTATTTCGGTCTGTTTTATGGCCTGGCATCTTTCAAGACTAAAACCATATAAGTTTGTAAATTGTCTGGACACACAGTGACGCCACTTGTTATCTTGTCTAGGACGGTGTTATCCTGTCAAACCTGTCATATGTCACTGTGAAAATGTCCACTTACAAGTAATTGTGAACTCAAAACAAGTGGTGTCCACATATTCATATTAAGGGAAGCCAAGGTTTGATAGCAAGAGACCTAAACATTCAGTGAGATTATTATTTTCAATATAAATAATTATCACCGCTGGTATATTTGAGAAATTAGTCACGTGCACGGCAAGAAGGTTTCAAGCTTGAGAAATTAAGGCACCTTGGAACAGTAATTGGAGGGTTGACCAAGTCGAGTAGCAGAAAAAAGGTTCAACCTGCCTCACACTCGGGTACTAACAATGTCAATTGTGTCACCTTGAGCAAATGGAATTGCCTCAGTCCATTCAGCTGAAATTGGGTACCTGGCTGGATATACAGTAGTGTGATGTTAACCTGCAAGCGCTAACAGGCAGCTCTATAAGTTGTGTACTCCCAAGAGAATTGAGAAAAGTAGTGGATTGTACGTACAATACATTGTTCCAACAACTAGGGTAATAATGCGGGAGCGTGCACTTTGGCGCAGGGTTTGGTGCAAGATAAGTGTCCTTACTATTAAATATTATTTACTATTAAGAGCATTACATACTCATAAAAATCATATTTAGTTGTAAATTTAAAACTATATCCCACTTCCCTAGAAGTTTTGTTCTTTTTAAAAAGAGACTGTTCACACTTGCAAGAAATCCAGCGATCCATATGTGATGATTCTGATTTTAAGCTGACTGTATCTGAGCTCATACTGGCTATATGGTCACAAAGTCAGTACATATAGGATACATTCAGACGCTCAAGTAACAGCAGTGACATGAGATATATCCAACTATTTATACATGAACCGTCAGTCTTGACAACTAGACTTCATCAACCAAAGCTATCCATGAGATCTGACTCAGCAACAGTAAATGAAATGTGATCTCACAGAATTTTTTTAAATGTTCTGTGCACAGAATGAAAGGAAATAAATTTCAGAAGCAGTTTATGATACATTAATTGATTTTATAATGAATCTTTCAGCTATATCACCTTGATGTGAGGCTTAATCTCCCAACTGAACAAAAAACTGACCACTGACAAACATAAGTTTAGCGATGACCTGCACTATGACATCACTGAACACATCCACCCTGATCATGCAACTGCTTATGGAGGGATGACAGTTTATATAGAACTGCACATTGTACTCTGACTTTGCGCCCTACTGTTTCAATGATCATGCATTTATTCATCTACTTCACCATATGTGTATGTAGATCAACAATAAAGCAGAGCATTTAGTCAGGGGTCTCATGAATTAAACGTGCATACACTTCCCAACCTCTCCGAATTAAATCGACTCATTTGAGCACAGCGCTTGGTCTACCAGAAACAAGCTTGCTACCAGTAGTGCTCTGATAAGCTGGTGAATATCTTTCTTTCAAAAAATTGGTACACCAAAAACAATTTATAAAGACAATTAATAAAGACGTTAGTTACCCTGGAGTACAGGCAGAGGAATATGGCCGCCCCTTAAACCGGAGGTACTTGCTCTCGCCCAGTAATGTATACGCACAGTTCTTGCCATAAATGTTCCGCAGTGAAGCATTCCGCAGCATCCCACCAGTTGTCTTTGGGCGGGTCAGCAGCGGGGTCACAATAAGACTGGACGGGGTCATCGTGTCATGTACTGTCCCGGCATCCTTCATCTCCGAGGGCCACAGAATTAGCTTTTTACATCACATCCAAGAAAGGACCCAAATCATCCAAGCACTTTAAAATGATCAAACTGAGACACTGCGCAGTACGTCCAGAGAGTGGAAATTACCTATTGTATGTTCGAGTCCAATAATCTGCCATGTTTATTTGAAACAATTATCCTTTGCAAAGCAAGTGCAAATAAACTGACCATAAACTGTATTTGTCTTGTCTACTTAGTCATAAACAATAACACAACAGATGTCACATGTTTTGCTGTACATCCACACCGTCTTGTTTCACATTTTTCCAGAAATTTAACTCTTTGCTTACTACTGGCCAGAAATTTCAACCAAATACAACTGTACTGGTGATTACTTAGCAGGTCATGAGTTAATAATCACATCACTCGTACTCCAGAAAATCTACATAGGAAATCGAGATCCTTGGTATCACACATGTAGAGAAAAATGCAGAGAACGTTGACAATGGTTCTCGTGGTCACGATCCAATGCACTGGTGGACCTCTATATCCCAATGCATATAACACCCTCGCTCTTCTAAAATCTCTTCTGAACTGTCAAATGGAGGCCAATTACACAGGATCATATGTACTTAAACAACAGAACTAAGTCAAACTGGATCCATTATTTATCTGAAAGAGTTCTGGCTCTCCACATAAATCCATGGTAAATTCAGAACGCTGTCGTATCAGCATGTACAATACTGCTAGATACACAAGAAACAATTGACCTCCTAACTCAACGATAACACGAGCAATTCCTAGTTTGTAGTTAGGTTTAATCAGATTTACGCAAGATTTCTTACAGAGTGTGTATCCAAGCAGATATAAGTGTTTAAGGCTCTGCCCCGGACAATCCAAGAAGATTAAGCCCTGCTCAACTGCCAGGCTAAACGTCAACGCACACCTGTCACATCCAAAAAGGAACATATATTGGTCTGAGACTTTGCTTCTATGGCAGTCAAGTGCTCATTGTCCCGGCTTTGCCATTTCTTGTCTGGGTGTCACCGTGAACAAGCACGTCAGTAACTCTAATAGCACGTTTGGACAACTGGAGAGGTCTGCTTTTCAGATTCGCCCTAGTTACCTCTGGAGGAGCACCAACATTTGATGACTGTATACACCTCTCATGAGAAATCGAATATAAATTTCTTCATACAATTCAAACAAACCTCCAGTTTAATATCCAGAAACTATTAGCGGCTTTTAAGATTGTGTATCTTGTCAGTTTGACTTTCAATCCAAGAAAAAGAAATGTCACATGTTTGATTGACAAAGAGCCGATCAGCAAACACTGCGCTAAGAGACTAGCCAGGAGTCGTATTTAGTCGTGGGCAAGACAAAAACCTGGCCAACAGAACTTTCCATGTCGACAATGATTACCAGTCTGCTTGCTTTGTGAATCCTACTTCAAAGAATTCTCGCAGATCCCTTTACTGTTAATTTTGATATTAATTACACACTCAGAACAATTCTTCCAAGCAAACAAGCAGCACATCACATGCAAGACCTTGGGCATGTACAGGAGGGGAAAGCAAAGAAGGTGCTTCGGCTATTGGACCAATCAGATCACTTCTATTAAACAATGCACCAGTCACGATGTACATGAGCTGCCTTGCCTCCTGAAAGAGCCTCTGGTGTCGACAGTGTCTAAGCAGATTACCTGTTAGCATGAATCCACTTACTGCTTAATAGGATCCTTACACAAAGGTTTTCTTTGAAATGTTTCACCGTTAACATTCAAATGACACCTTCCAAGACAAACACCTGTGCAGCATCACCAAGGAGAGTTTGAGTCTTCGCCTTCACCATCACCAATGATAATCGGTTTGACCAGCTTCAGAAATCATCAGATTGGATCCTCATATCCTCAGATATAAATCCTTGTAAGATCTGCACACTAATGGCTACAATCTTTGGGAAACTTTCAACTTTTTCACTTATGTCTCTCAAGACACAAATGGTACTTGTGCAACATTTAAAGTTTACAGACAAAACTTCAAAGCCAAAACACCTTATCAGTCTGGCCTGCAATGTTTTTTGTCACCAGGTTTCCAATGAGATCCTCAGATCACAATCATCTGTGGAACACTCTTCTGTTAATATTCAACCCTTGACTATCAGTTGTCGATCAAGACAAAACCTATACAAAAGTTTCAATGCCACCATTAATCAATTTGACTTGTAATTCTCTTCACACTAGGCCCTTCCATATATTACATGTTTGTAGACACAAAACATGATTCAAATCCTGATTACCCAACATAATCTTCCACAAAAAAACATGACACGTCTTTCAAGTCAACAGTCCTCATCATTTTGGATTGTGCAACTTTTCAGATTATACTCCACAGATTCTTACAAGTCTGTAAAAAACCTGTTTACATCAACTTTTGCGTATTCAACACAAATCTTTTAAGACAAGCAACAACCCAGTAATTAAAATTCACTCGAAGATGCAAGTTTGTGTAACAAAACTGTATCAGAATAAATTTCAAATCAGTCCAGTGACTCAGTACACTATCCTCCACAGTTCCCAAGAAACTCAAGTCTTCAGTTGTCCAGCTTGAGAAGCACCAGACTTAACCAACAACCTATACATCATCTTGGTGTTCTAGTTGTAGTAAATATCCAGGCTACCAATCGCTAATCAATACCATCGACCACAAGTACACAGTATACTCTCCAACTCTTATGTCACAAATGTGACAGCACATGCTAGCCTTCTAGCTCCTTATATATATTTATACGCCAGTCCCGAGATTGTATCATGTGTTCCTCTTCACCTGACCTCCCACACACAACAGCCAGCTCTAATGTTAGTGTTTCTGTTTAGTCAGTTGTTACAGTGGCGACATACAAAGCCATGTGTTCCCAAGCCGACAATAGCTTCCCCTATTCAGACAGATAAGCAAAACTAATATCAGCTAAATGCTTCATCAAGATACAGAATCTTGTCTGCCTTGGAGAAATATGCTAAGATAATTGTTAAACGAGCACTGGCTAAGACTGACATTGATCTCAGTGGGGGGTAAAATCGCCTGGAAGCATCAATTCGGGCAAGACAGTTATAAAATATACAACCAGATAAATATATGACACTTTCAGATCTCTTGAAGTAATTTCCTTCCTTTACTGCATAATCTGACGTGGGTTAAATCATACTTTTTACACGCCACTGGAGTCTTTTGTCAATTATACAAATTTATGCAAAGCCAGGATGATAGTCCGCTCTCAACTTATGACAAGCATGGAGTTGCTGCAATCTAATTAGAATTGATCCCAGTTTGTTTTTGCTTTTGAAGGATTTGATGAAAGGTTGGGTGCAACTTCGTCCCAGACCAATCCCAATCAATGCGATTATCAAATTTGACCTTTCATAGTGGCATTGGCTTACAATTTAGGGCTGCAACGATACACTAACTCTTCCATTCGATACATATCACGGTATCAACCTCACAGTTCGGTTCATTTCGATGCGATACAGAACAAGAGGGAAGAATAAATAAAATATATATTTTTATTGAAAAATACTGATCACAGTAGTCAGAAATCAACAAAAGCAACAGAAATTAAATTAAAAAAATGATAACCACAAGTCCTACATGGACCAGGTTTCAAAAATAGCACCAAAGCCTTGACCACAGTACAAATAGCTGAGATGTGAAGTCAAATACCCTGGCCAAGGTAAAAACATCATCATCAGTAAAGGTTCTACTTGCTGTTAACAAGATTTGAACCGAACCGAAACGTCGTCAACATGAACCGAATCGCGATACAGGGGAACATTTCACGGTTCTCGATGCACCGTTATGAACCGTTGCAGTCCTAGCTTACATGCAATCATGCTTCATAAAGGTCAGAATAGGATCAAATTGCAAACCATCGGCCCTGTATTAACGATTTTCTCTGATTGCACGGCTGAAGAAGCAGATCACTGATTGGTTGAGATAGTGTGCAGCACAGAAAAAAATCAGTCATGGGACGCAGTTGTCAACAATCTTTCTCCAGATCCTGGTTTCGATGTGTTGGAGCAAAAACGAACCAGGATCGATTTTAAACAGATTAGGAGTTGCTGGTGCCTACTTTTTTTTCCAGTGACAGAGCCACATGTTAGAAGCCCCAGGGGATCCTTTATGGCTTCAGCTTATCCACCTGCTCTACGCATGACTAGAGGAATTAATGATTTCAATACATTAAAATTCCTTCTGAAAATATCTTAACTCTTAAAAGGCTTAGCCTAAGTGTATTAGGGCAAATAATGAGTACCTCGTCTAGACTGCAATAAAAGAAGCATAAATATATATATTAAAACCTGTACTTACTCCGGTCAGCTTACTTCCCAGCTCATGTGATAAAAAAACCCAAATATGTTTAACACAGAAGTAGGAAGCAACAGACGGAAATTGTGAAACAACCGATTAGTTAGATCTCAGTATTGATGTATTGGGTAATTCGTTCAATGAAGTGATACCCGGATGTAAATAATACCAGTGCTCCAGATTATTTAAGGGCTGTATGCGCGTATGTACATAAGTAAACAACTACCAGTACGACAGGAATTAATTTCAAATCCATATCAAATACGCGTAAATTCGAATTTGTACGTTCATTTCATAATTTTATGGTGTATCTCGTCAGGGAATATCAATTACTTAATTCAGATCAGTTCAATTACAACTGTGCTAAAAACAAGTTTCAATGTATTTGCTTATGTTTACACACTTAGTACGCCTTCCTACAACACTGTACTCCTCACTGTGGAAAATTAGGTGTATGTAATCAATAGCCTGGAACAATTATCTGGAGCACCACAATACAATCAAATTTTCAAAGTTATGGAAAAAAAAGAACCAATCCAAAGCCAATTCTAACCAATTATTTCAATTGGCATTCCATTAATAATAAATCCTGCTTTAAGTTTGAAAAAAAAATAATTTAAATTTAAAAAACCAGGTATGACAGGCTAGTCTTGACGAAATAAGTACATAGAAATGATTTGAGCCAGTAATTCACCATTTGCAAGAAAGAAAAAAAAAGATTTAGCACAGTAAGTAATTTAATCTATATATTCCTCTGCTCACATTGAACATTTGATTTAGCTAAATGTTAATAAGGCCAGGATTTTTTTTCTTCTTGGATTACGGATTTCTTGGACATTTCAAAAGTGAGGCAGGGGGGCATAAAAAAAAAAAAAAAAATCATCTTTA
>JAUELE010268985.1:0-10049 GCA_031471655.1 Diodora aspera | reverse complement strand
GAGCGGCATATACATGGACGGACAAATACCCTTGCATGTCATTATGCAGGGGATGCTGGGCGGAGTTCGGTACAAGAATGAGATCTTTGATCCCGTTGTCAGACCATTCAAAAGTGTCATGCACCCGCAGTTTATTCTTGTGGATGATAATGCTTGTCCACACCGTGCCAGGGTAGTATCAGATTACCTTGGGCAGTAGGAAATTGAGAGAATGGAATGGCCTGCCCGTTGTGTCGTATGTTAACAATCTACTCATTAGGTTATCCCCTCACTGCTTAGTTCAGCTATTACAAATCACATGGGTTCAATTGGTTTACTGTTTTTTCAACAAGCAGAGACCAAAGCTAAAGGGAGACAACTGGATATTTGCTTTCTTTGACGACAGAGTCGTGACAGGTGAAGGGGTGTGCGTGTGAGCGCCACTTCTGTTATGTTGGTAGAAAGTGTGTGTAACTCCGCAGTATTGCCTTACTTGACTGCGACATTGAACCAACAATTACGTCCCTCCATCAAGCCTCCGTGGCGATGTGTACTCCAATCGTAGCTACTCGTCACTTTTCGTGACCGTTCAGAGGACTCGCATGCCCTTCGTAAATTTACGCATTGCGGAGGAATGACAATCGGTATGGGTGGTGCAGGATTCCATACAGGCCTTTACGGATTATGCCGAGTGTTATCAAGCGAATTCGTGGCGACCAAATAGTTCCTTTGAAAGTGTTTTGCATTAATTTGTGTGGATGGTGACTTACAACACAAATGTGCTCATCTGTTAAATATGAAACTGTATGATTTTTTGGGTATAAAATGTATTTAATAACATCGCTTTTCAAGAATATTATCATGCGTAGGCGCAAATTCAGACTTATTTTTCCCTACAGTAGTTTTCAAACCAGTTTCTTCTTGTATTCGCTTTGCGCTGAACTGAGGTGGGTCTTATCAAAAATGGCGACGAGAGGCATACGAGTCCTCTGAACGATCACGGAAAGAGACGAGTAGCTACGATTGGGCAAACAAGGATGTTTTCAGTATGTGTGGCAGATTTGTTTTTGACGGGGGCGCGTTTACCTATATCCGCCAATCAGCTACTTTGCGTTGAACCGTATGTTATTCTTTGTGTATAGTATCAAATGGTGGTTTCATTTTCAGTGGCACACCAAAGTCCAAGAACTTGACGGAAGAGGGTGAATACGACTTCAACTCTCCTGGGTCTCGACTCTCTAGCGTTCCACGTCCGAATATGAAAGATGTCAGCTTCACCAACACGGCCTACGACAACGCCGCAGAGACTCTGAAGGCAATGCCAACAACAGAAAATGTCAACCTGTGATAAACTATGAAAACAGTTCCAATATAATGATGAAAATAGTTTATGTATTTTGTAGACGTGTATTGCAAACAATTAAGTTCTCTCTTATAATTTGACAGTCTCGCCGTACTCGGAATTGTCACTATCTCAAGAATGGGAGGAGGCCCACTTAATTCAAACTTGCAATCATGAAAAATGTACGGTTGCATAGGAGTAGATATGCGTTTTGGTTAACCTGAACAAATTTATTTTTTTCTTGAGTGTAACTTCAGTAGTAAAAAAATACATGCCTTTACATAAAAAACATCAGTATTTTTCGTTTATTTGATTTAAATAATATATCTGATATACCGATACATCACCTAAAAGATTCCAAGACACACCAGTGGATCAATTGAAACAACAATAACATCCCTCTATCAAGCCTCTCTGGTCACTTGTACTTCTATGCTAGGCTGTCATTACGAAAACTGGTCTCAAGAGCAAACACTCGCGAGTGGGGGAATCTAGTGGTACTACTTTCAATAGTCTACAGCACTGACAGCATAATTATTCCGTTAATTTTTACATTTACCAGCTATGGTGAATTCAATTTGCGTTAGCAAACATTAGTTTAAAGATAGCTTATGTGGAATTTATAAGAAATTGTGTTAGGTTCGTGGAGACTATTTGTTTAAGTTTTGAAACTTTCGGATTGTTCATACATTTGTAAGACGCGATTTGATTGGCAGGGGAATATTCTTCACACGGCAGCCATGCATTGGGGTCTAAGTGCATTTCACGGATATGGAAATGCACAGGTGTTCCAATTGACAGATGGGTATTTTCGTCCTGTTAAGGTTACATATATTGACTCATAAAAATGGAGACCACATTTTAAATATTCCATTCTTAAGTAGGAATCTACGTCAGCGTCGTGATGTAGAAAACGGAAAGTAAGTTGTTTCTTGTTTTGTGTCCAATTTTTATAACTAACTGTGCAATTCCTGTTTCTGTATAAAGATCTGATCATGTTATTTGTGTGTGAACTGTAGTCATATGTCTGTGTTACTGAGTGGTGTTGGGAGTCAGGTAATGATCCGACAAGGACTAGTCATTCTTCCACGCAGACACAGGGACAAAAGGACTAACGTACAGAAACCTTCGCGAGGAAACGATCAATCAGATAAATCGGTACCAGTGAGATCAGTCCAAATTTCATATCTGAAGCACAAAAGACTTCTTTAAAGTTATGGAATAATGGCTGGTCCCTCTCGAATTGTTACACTGCAAACTGCAAGCCAGTCTTGCCTAAGTTTTTCTACTTTGGTTTCTATACTAGAAAACACTCTTTAATGTTCATCATTCTGTTTGATCAGTGTTTTTGAATATGATATGTGTTATTCAATGTTAATTCATGTGTGGGAAATCAGGTGGTGACTAATATATATGTACATGTACATGTATTAACAACGTTTAGAGCTGGATTTAACCGAAACAATATTTTGGTTTAAATATGTTATACGATAGGGTTGGAATAACATCTGTACGGTTCCTTTAGTGGAAGTGTCAAACGAACTATAATAAAGTTATTTTAATACAGTTGTTTTCGTTCTTACATTGTATTGCAAGAATTATAATCTTGCAGATTATTATCGCCAGCTCCAATAATTGGGAGAGGTGATGGAATACAGATAATAGTTTCTTAAATGCGTCAAAAGATTTAGTAAGTCAAAGAAAGACAATATCAGGTACAATTCTAATCTACAGGATCAAAAATCCATGAAGTTTAACCATGATATTGTTTGCAACAAAACTGTTAACATGACAATATATATATCCGGTACAATTCTAATGTACAGGATCAAAGATCCATGAAGTTTCACCATGATATTATTGCAATAAAACTGTTAACTTGACAATATATAACTCCCTGATGGGGATGACGATAATAGTTAACATGAGTATGTATCCTTTTCCTGCTCCGCTCATTGGGTATATTGGGCATGCACTCACAACTATAGATCATAGTTACAATCAATCTTAACTACTAGTACTCTGCCAATTTCAATGCACCCCTTTTTGGGGCAGTTTTTGTGAAACGGCATGGCTGATGAAGCCCTGCTTATACAGTTAATTATAAGACTTTAAGACCAAATTAACTCTAAGATTGGAACAGAGCTCAGGGTCAGTTTATAGCACTCCACCAACCGTGACTTTGATGACTCGATGAGGTGAAACATGCATGCCAGCTGCAGGTGTTAGTGACCTACCAGACCGGATATTGCCAAGCCCAATATATGAGATACAGTCTTGTAATGATGAACAGGAAGCGGGAGAATGTTCATTTTAACTTCTTTGTTTAAATTTCAACACATCGTCTCAAATGTTTCCGGTCCATGTTAAATGACAGTTACATCCACTTCCTGTTCAGGGAATCCATTAATTTCGGTCTGTCCTGATTTCTTGTTATAAACTACTTATGTCTACTGCTGTATGCGCTTGTTTTTCTCTGCATCACATCATGTGATTAAGGCAACAATGTGCGTGACCCCTCAACAGCCTTAGGTAATGAATCAACGTTACTTTCTAAAACGCGCCAAACTTTTAAAGGGCATGTTTAACTCCCATTATTGTTCTGAAATACCTTCGTATCACGTGTTGGTTATTCCCTAGGCCATCATTCTCTAATAAAAACACACGCTTTTAGGTACGAAAAGTCAACCCAGTGGCGCCTCCCTATCGATTCAGTCATACCGACGCCTCCTGGGCTTAGAAACACAGATTTGCCGTGTTTAGAAACTCTTATCAAAAGCCATGCTGATGGGATGGAAGTACAATGGCGAAGAGATTCTTAGTTTCTGTCGCCAGAGGAACTCTATTGAGTCTTAAGTTTTCCACTTGAGGTACCGCACTGCTTTAAAGTTAGCGTGTACATGCTCTATTACTTGTAATAAGTCCTCAGCGCTTGGTATTCGCGAGAAGATCACTGCCTTCTGGCTCAAATCAACCCTTTGCTAATGAGGCTGGGTCCTCCCTGTCAACGTTTTGAGCATTGGCTGATGTATGAACCAACTTAAATTACTGTCTAATGGTGATCTTGCTGACTGACAGAGATAATGGAACGAGAAGCAAGCAAACATAATAAGCTCCGTTAATTGAATCTGTATGCGATTGTCCGTTCGCGAGCATCTTGTTAGAGAGATGCTGGGGGCGGTTTGGTTTAAGTGCCGCGACGAGAGAACTTAAACATTTCGGTTACATTCTCAGGAACGCTTCGATGAAAGATAAATTATGTTTTGAAAATAAATCATCAGTTTTTCAAAATATTGAAATTAGGTCAGTTGTTTATTCTAATTTATCGTTTTTCTGAACATAACGATATACAAAAGGTGGAATATTTTCGGGAAAGCAATCCAAATCTCACGAAAACGAGTATTATCATATGTAGTAGTAGTAGTAATATTTATATTGTGACTTCACTATCAGGCACTATGTCCAAATATTACCCTTTAATTAGCACTTAACATACTTTATAAGAGCATTGCACCAGTTCTGGCATATGGCTCAGAAATATGGTGATGCACTTACTGTGAAAATGGTAAAGAGTATGTTTCTTTTTAAATATATTTAGGTTTCGGCAAATATGTATCATCAAAGGCAATGTTATGGGAGGTTGGGTGTTATCCGTTGTGTGTATTATACTACAGTTACTAGATCTATCAAATATTGGTATAAACGTGTTAAAATGGACCGTGCGCCTTAAGCTTTGCTGGAATGTTAACATCCTTGAAAGTATACGTAGTTCGAAACATTGGGTGTCTGACACTCGAAATGTGTTCTTTTATATCAGGATTTTCTTAATTATTTGTTCAAGATTGTAGAGATGTTGACGTATTATGTTTAAGCAAAGGCGCAAAGATATACAGTATCAGTTGTGGCATGATTCGACGCCAACTTCTGAGTTTCGTAAAGATTATGCACATACATGTATTAAATCACTTCTAGAACCAGAGACATTATAGAAAAACTCTAGTATCTCAAAACGACTTTTAAAATGTATGCATATATTTCGACCTCTTGGTTAAAATGTATGTATATATTTCGACGTTCAGCTCATAAGATAAATCTTTTTCAGAGAAGGTCCAATCCCCATGTTGCTGCGTCGTACATTTTATTCAATAAATGTGATTTAGATCCTATTGAAGATGAATTCTACTTTCTGTAGGTCTGTCTTTCAGAAAACTAGAAAACTATGTATTTGCCCATTTTTTCTACAATAAAACAATAAAAAAAACTTGCATTGGTAGGACTTATTAATAGCCGAAATATATATTATTTGAAAACCCTTGCCTTATTTCTGAAAAGTCACTTACCTGCGTAAATGTGCTTAAAGTTGGATACGTGCTACCGAACGCTAAAATGGGTCCAGTTGTCTCTTTTTGAAATAAATAACATAAACTGTAAATCATACATTGTAAAGTTAAATAACGCCTTATTCCCTAGGTCCGGCAGATGCAACACAGATGTCTTTTCTAGTTTTAAAAAAGCCAGTCTCATTTCGAACCTTTCTCTGAGGGTTTACTGAAGAATTTCCTTTGATTTTCGAATGCTTTCCGAATATGAGCCGAATGCATTTAATTGCAAGGTTAACGTTTCCGAAGGTGTACCACTATTTTCAAGAAAGTTGAATGCATTGTTTCTCTAATATCTGACAGGGGTGTCAGGAAATAGATACGGTCAATCAAGAGGTTGTTTAAGTTTACAAATATGCTATATCATGTGGGCATTATTCGTCGTATGTAGATAATCTTATGTGTATTTGTTACAGCCAATGTGTAAAACAGTCAATTTGTAAAATGACTAAAATTTCAGTCATTTTGTAAATGAATGGAGTACATCACACGTGACACAGTGGAGCCTTCATATCGGGAGCCTTTCTTTGTCACAATACGAATTAAAGCCATTACGCTTAAACTAAGTACTCAGTTTCATCACTGTAGAGTACCTGTGTTACATGCAAATCATGATGTGAATACACTGAGAATAAATAATATTTTTTTTATTTTGATCAAAGTCAGTCAATCTGTCAAATAAATGGGCTAATTTTTCAGCCAATTTGTAAACTGACAGGAATTTTCAGGCAATTTACAAAGTGCCTAAGTGAATCAGTAAATTTACAAAATGACTGAAAATTTTAGTCATTTTACATATTGACTGATTTTACACATTGACAGTAACATGTATATATCGTTCCAAAGGTTGGGGTTTTCTGGAAAGAAAACATTGAGTTTGACCACGTATCTAACTTAAGCTTTAACTATATACATGTAGTTTACAGTTTATTACCCCTTTGACGCTCTTGATTATAACGTTTATATTGCAATAAACTGTCTGTCTGTCAGTCTGCAAGCCACACTTTCGTGTTTTCTCATAATTAAATCCAACTAATAATATTAAACTACAACTCTCTTTACAAAGTTTTGTTGTCGTGATTCTGTCGGCAAAGTAACACTTATAACATTTATATTTACAATAAAATGTTTATCAGACAACATATAAAAACAAACGGAAGCAATAAACACTTTAAAAAGGCGGCTTGCTAAAACTATATGATTTCAAATATTTGTCAAATTCTCGATTTAGTGTTTTAATGTCTTTGAAGTTTGTCCGAGCACGGAAAGTTAATGGCAGCTGTAAATGTTTGCAGACACATTTCGACTGTAATAACAATTAACACAACAATAGATAAACCAGGAGTAAATTAAGTGAAGCGCTGTGACATAGATAAAAATACGTTGTTAAAGGCTATCGACAAAATTAAGTGCTTTCATAGCCGCGTTATTACAGGTGTTAAGTTAAAACCACGTGAAAAGTCACTAAATATACTGACGAGATCATCTGACACCACACTGACGTATTTCGATTGGCATACGAGTAGATATAATTGCTGTCTTATTTTACGGTTAAAATGTTTCTTAAATCACAATCATCTACTAGTATTCGAGAAACTAAATTAGAATTTGACATTTAGATTTGACGTGACGGCTCGAATCTTGGTGTTACTTACGTGCGCGTATTGTACATTCAATAGTCGACCCTTCGTCTCAGGGACCAACCTACCCTTCTACCATAAACTCAAACAAACACATCATATTTACTACCTCAGTGTTACGATCATTTGGATATTTAGAAGCATACAAAAACATACTCACGCATGGACAGAGTATGACAGATATATAAGTCAACATACCTACTATACACACCCCGGCGTCTAAACGGAAAGATACAAATAAAACAATATTCAATCGTTTTTCTACCCAATTTGCTTGTGTGTCCCGGGCCCTGAAACAGTCCCTATACTGCCATGGATTACCAATATGGTCCGTCATGCTGAAACAAAGCTCTATTGAATACACATCTTACATATGTAATATGTAATAATTTTGGTATCGTTTCTTTTGGACATCAGTATATGCACACTTACATGCATAGACACGTGCGTGTGTGCGTTTGTCCATTCTCAAGGGTGGATCCAGAATGTGTGTGTGTGTAGGGGGTCACACAAAATAGTAGTTCATGAACGATAACATTTTCTACGGAGCGTTTTTGAAAATGCAAAATGGTGCAATCTCAACTCATTTCACGATTTCATAATATTTTCGGGGTTGATTTGGTGCTAACAGCCAAACATTTAAAAGGTCATATCACATCCAAATATTCATTCTCTCTTCATCGTTGGAACGATAAATATACATAAATTATGTACATACCGGGAACACTGCATATAAGATACAGCATATTTGTCGGTTTTTCAGGCTCTTGAATTGCCGTATAGTTTTTCTGACACCCCTGTGAAATATTAGGGAAAACAATGCATTCCACTTTCCGACAGAATCTAATATACGTAAATCTTTGCATTCGGCTCATATTCGGTCGAAAATCAATGGAACATTCTTCGGTAAACCCTCAGAGAAAGGTTCTAAATTATGCTGTTTTTTATAAACTAGAAAATACATCTGTCTGCATCTGTCAGGACGGAGGGAATACGACATTATTTTATAAGGCATACACTTTTACAATGTATGATTTATAGTTGATGTTATTTATTTCACACAGAGGCCACTGGACCTATTTTAGAGTTCGGGGCCATGACATCCAACTTTAAAAATCGTTGTCTGGACTCGGGAATCAGTAGCAGTATGTCCTCGCTTCACAAGTAATAGCCTGACCTGTATAAGTGTAATCACACTGGATGCCAGACCAGTGATAAACTCCATTCATTACACTGGCGTCAACTGATCTGTACAGAAATTAAACTTCTTTGGTACTATACATTTTACTCGCTGTTGATAAATTACATACAATTCCCAGCTGGGCTTGCCTGCAGTGCCATATTACATGTCCCTCGTAATTGCATTGAAAGTGTGTCTGATGAAAACTGGATAAAGCATTTCAGTGATTTCATAAACTCATGACTAGACTTTGTGCAGTAGGAAGGATAAACGCGAAACACTGAGGTAAATGAAATATTGACACATTAGCGTATTAAACTGCGATGGCGTTTTCCCCTTTAAGCTTCACTGTATTTAACTTGACGCCCCGCTGATAAGAAAAATTATGTTAATTCAACGTAATACTCCGTGTAAAATTCAATGCAATGTCTGCACCCTATTTCAGTGTAAATGTGATGTCCTTTCGCACTTTTCCAATCAAGTGATAGAAACGGCGTAAAATCCCCATAGAGGATAAAGGGACAAAATCATAAGAGGTGTACTTGACAAATCGGAATTTTGACCCAGTCGTAATCACAGCGAGAGAAGGATCTATTTAAGGGCAAAAGGCTTATAGTGAGACTTACATTAAACATAAAATTACTTAAGAATATGTCATGCAATTTGTCGCTAATCTGCTGATCAATTAGTTAAATTTACAAGAGAATAATGATTTTAAATCCATTTGAGAAATTCTGAATCGATGAATTGCAAAGACAAAAATTGGTAAGACTTCACGTGTGGGTCGGTAAGTATTGTTTTCACAAGCTGTATCTGACTGCCTGGTCAGAGGTGATGGTTGACCATAAAGAGAGACAAACCATTATGGAAGAAAACAGAGCAGGCCTGGATCGGGGGGGGGGGGGGCATCACTGGGGAATGCCCCACCCCCATCCCTAGCTCGGCCTCTTAATCATTGTTTTGCTATGTTAGCAGCATATCAAGCTCCAGAATATTATGAAAACTTGTGAAACTGGCTGCGATTGCACCAGTCTAGTCTTACAACATTAATAACAATGATCTTATATTGTAAGTCTAGACTGTACTTTGGTCTCTTCAAGAATATATCGCTATTAGAATAGTTTGGGCGTTTTGAAGCTTTGTGGGTGAAACTTGTGATGTTTAAGTGGTATTTATGCAAGATGATAATAAATATATTTTCAAACAAGATATTAGTATTTCAAGATACTTTTATAAATGAATTACAATTATGTGTTATACGATATTGGCAGCCACTGAGCGCCTGTGGTTATATGTTACATGAAATATGTTGTGCTGCTCTCTTTACACAAATCCTTATGCGGCTCTGCAGAGGGCGAGGATACATAGGCAACACCTCCAACACGGTGTATACTGCTATCGTGGGTTTTACAAACTTATAAAATGGACTAAAACTTTTAGTCCATTTTATAAGTTTGTGACGTATAAGACCATATTCAGATTGATATGCCTTTTTGTCAATTTTGGATGAAGCTATATTAAATGAGATT
>JAUELE010268974.1:0-10051 GCA_031471655.1 Diodora aspera | reverse complement strand
AGTTTGTCTCAACTCTGTACTTAAATATATGTGACTCTGCGCCGATTATCTTCTTTTTTGAAGATGTTTCTTGTTTTCTGATTGTGTGTACTTTTATTAAATAAACATATATTATGTAAAAATGTGTTTAAAAACCAATTTTTACAAAAACAGTTTCTATTTTTAAAGTGCATTAAAAAGCATCGCAAAAGTAACTTTAAAAAATTGTTTAAAGTGCATTTGTTAATAAAAAGTATTGAAAAAGTGACTTTAAAATTCTTATTATTAACACCAAATCATTGGCATTGCGAGAGAAGAAGCAATTGACCTTTACCTGGGATGAAATGCTGCATTAACATCAAAATCGTGTAGACCTGAAAAAAAATGAGAAGAATATTTGTTTTGATGCTTTAAAACTTAAATATGCGTAACAATATCAGCACTGTCGTTGATATTATATTGTGAAGTGCATCTTTGGCTCAGGGATACGTTTGAACAAAGCGGTTTCCAGTGGATGCAATGAGGATATGGTCTCATGATCTACATATAACGTAGGTATTCGCAATAACAAGCCTGGTCCTTATCAATAGCAAAACAAGAGTTTCCACTGGAAAATGAACTCAACTGGTACATATACAGCAATTCCTAAATCTCCACAAGTAACAGTAGTTGCCAAAATGAATACTATAAAGATACTTTACCACTATTTTCATGAGACTGTGTGGACAATCTTTCTATTTTACTCCGCGGGGCTTTCGGGGAGTGTTGTGGTGTCACTGAGATAGAATAGGGTCCCAGTAACCCAATGCTTGTCGTACAAGGCCACTAAAATAGGGATCTTTTGCTTTCCCTTTTCTTTCTGTCAATCTCTTTTATGAACTATCTTATCCCTCGGTGTGCACCTTATACGTCGCGCTGCGTTATAGCTGAAATATTGCCCTTGCAACTTAAAACATCATTTCAACTCAACTCAACTCTTTTTATGCTATTAGGGAATATCAAATTAAATTTCACAATATTTCTGACAGTTTCAATTTTTCAAAACAAGATTGTTTTATGATGGTACTTAATGTCACTGAGTTACTGGTCTGTTTACTTTTCTCACTATCTGATCATCACACCTATTTCAAAACATTAAAAAAGGGTTTCTTCAGATTTATGCGAGTTTTACAAATTTGGAAATAAGATTTAGTTGTGTAATGTCATTCCCATACCCCTGCCACTTCCGCTGAGTTCAAATGCAATTCCAAACTTGTTGAATATTAATTGTAAGATGATAAGTACCGAGTGTCATCAGATTTGATTGATATTGATGACATCTAGAGGCGTGATATTGTGTTGTATATGCACTCCCACCCGCCACACCCGCTTTTGAAGGTAGGGAGCTCAAATACAATCCCAAACTAGTTTTTGTTACAATGGTGCTCACTGCGCTACACAAAGTCTCATTGAATGTGATCAATATGTGTGACCACTAGAGGTGAGACGTCGTTCCAGTAGGGTTCTAAGGGTGCAGTCATGTTACAGGTCTGATGTGTTAACAGGTAAAGATTATACTGTCCACAACCAAGTTTCAGCCTCCCTTCAAATCGACAAAACTTAATTTTTCAATTTGGTTCCCTGTCACGCCCACTTTTGGGGACACCGGGCTCAAATGCAATAGCAAACAACCAGACAGAGGCAGCAACATCCCCCGCCATGGGGCTAAAGATAATGATTTGAAAAAAACATCTCTTTATTTACTGCAAAAGTACATAGAAAATTGGATGACACATTTGGAAACATAGTGTATCAACAATGCAGGATTCAATGCCGAGACAGCTTGCTCAAACTGAATGTTTCAGACATTATGGTCTGAAAACGAGCTTTAGTCTATTTGAGACAGAGTCAAACTTATACATTCATAGTACTGAAAGGCACAAGTAGATTACTAGTCTGTAATTTCACAGTAATGGTCCAATAACAAAGCACACTATGAACAATTGGTCTAAATCCAAATTACTGCCCTAGGAACTAAAAATTAAACAATTTGACAACATTCCTAGCAGTAAAACTAAGCCACTAGCCGGATGTACCTACACGGTTTTATGAAGAAATGTCCAAAGGTTCAGTAGCTATAGTCCAGAAAAGAGCCTTATTTTATTTGAGACAAAGTGGAATTTGTTTTCCCGAAAATGTACAATAAACTAGACCACTATGCCTCTACATGGTGGTGGTGGGGGAGGGGGGATGGGAGGGTTTAAATAAAGCTCATATAGTTTTCAATTCCTGCTTACACAAGTCTGAAGCTAAGTCTAAACAGGAATATAAAATATTTTTGTAACATCTAAAATAACAAAAGGTACATCTACAGTATCTGAAGGATGTATGCACCAAGTTGTGTGAATACGTCGCTCATAGTTTTCGAAGTCTGCCCCGAACATGATTTGAGCCAGTCAGAGGCCAAGTCCAATTTTCTTTCGACAGAAACAAAATTTAAATGTTTTGTAAAATCTAAAATAACAAAAGGTACACCTGCAGTATCTGAAGGATGTATGTACCCAAGTTTTGTTAAAAAATCGCTCATAGTTTTCGAAGCCTGCCCCGAAAATGATTTCAGCCAGTCAGAGGCCAAGTCCAATTTTCTTTCCATGGAAACCGAAAAATTAAATGATTTGTAAAATCCAAATTAGCTAAAGGCACATCTACAGTATCTGAAACGATTTGGGGCAGACGAACCGATTTGGGGCAGACGAACGGAAGAACCAACAAACGGACGGACAGACGAAATGTCGAAAGGTTCAGGAGTTATAGACCAGAAAAGAGCTTTATCATATTTTTTAGATTAAGTGGAATTTGTTTTCCAGAAAACGTAAAAAATACAAATTTTTAAAAACATTTAAAACAGCAAAACAGCTAGACCACTATGCCACTACATGGTGGGGGATTAAAACAAATATCTTCAGTAAGCTTACTCCAGCTTCTGAGGCTTAGTCCAAATGTGTTTCCATGGAAACAGGAACACTAATATTTGTTGTAAAATCTAAAATAACAAAAGATACATTTACAGTATCTGAAAGATGTGTGTACCATGTTGTGTGAACACATCTCTCATACTTTTTTAAGACTGCCCCAAAAATGATTTCGACCAGTCAGAGGCTAAGTCCAGAAACAGAAACAATTAAATATTTTGTGAAATCCAAAATAGAAAAAGGCACATCTACGGTATCTGAAGGATATATGCACCAAGTTTTGTAAATAAATCTCTAATAGTTTTCGAACTCTGCTCCGGAAACGACTTCGGGACAGACGAACCGACGGACGGACGGAGCCCGTTTTTCATATTCCCAGCCAACTTGGTTGTGGCGGGGGATAACCAGCTTATGTTACACAGATGCTGTATACTAAGTTTCATTAAGTTGTGTCAACATTTGTGGCCATTAGAGGTGTGATGTCGACTTGTTTACAGACATACTGATGGACGGACGGACGCCGCACTGAAATATCCTGAAATCAGGACATAACCCCGTTCCTGCACGCACGACGTTGCACTTCCAGACCTGACACAAAATCGGCCTAGTGACTTCACGGTGTGGGATCGCTGTACTGCCAAAATGGATTGCACACCCCTGACTGTATGGATTGCACCGGTGAGTTGCTGACATGGGCTAGTAGTGGTCCTGTAAACACACTTAAATGGCACTTTTCATACTTTTATTTTTATAGCATTTGTTAAAATTCGGTTGACTATACCTTCCCGCTACTCCTGGTCCAAAGTCATATTCAAACCTCAATTAGTTTTCGTATCTGAAGCGATTGAAGATATGACGATCATTTTAAACACCTCGGTTTGCATTTCAAAGTATCGTAACTTGTTTAAAAAGAATTAAATCTAACATGTTATTGATCAAACGAATTTTACATTCATCTGAAAGTCAAACTTTGTTCCTATAATTCTACTAGCATCTGCCGTTTCTCCGAAAATGGAAAAACAAATGCACTACCCTTTCAAAGTCACTGTACGGATTGCTTCTAAAAAAGTAAAAATAGTGCAATAAGTATAGGACCCACAATGCAATCTGTACAGTCCACCTTGGAACAGTTCATTGACTTTGGTCGCGTTAGCTAGACACTTGGGGACGCCCACACTCATCACAACCACAGGCAACATCGTGGAGATAAAATGATCACATTCAGCTATACTGAAACGCATTGAAAACGCACCAACCTAAAACAGTTCTGTATGCAGGACTTGGTGCTACATAACAAATGTGGCAAAATTCGAAAAGTTTATGTCAAATTAGTGTGACCAGTGATAAAACTGCCATGAACATGTGGCTCCAGAACACAATTCCTGCATGATTTCCACGTGGATATAAGAAACTGATGTCAAATGCATGCGTATATATATGGGGTAGAAATTGTGCTAGTTAAAAGGCCAATCTAAGTTCATGTCTAAGGCAACGTAACGCCGAGAGAAGCCATGCCAAGATTGACAGCTACAGAACGTATATGTAAATGTGCTCTTGGCATAATCCAGGTCTACCTGACAACACGAGATATCGCAAGACGATTTGGGTACCACCACTCCAGCATTTTGAGCCTTCATTAACGTTATCAGCACACTGGAACCACAAATGATTGTCCACGTCCTGATCAACAACGGGTAACAACGTTACGTCACAAACGCCATATTGTACGACGTTGCATCCGGGACAGGACACTTCCGGCTACCAGCCCTGTTTCACAAAACAATCTTAGTTAAGATCAATCTTAGCAACTCGATTAATTATAAAACCAACGTGACAAACATTTGTCCATATTTCTCAATCAATATGGGAGTAATTTTAGGACATGTTGTACATCTTCAAGTTGTTTGATGGATGGAATGATGGTTTAAACTTGGTTTAAAAAGTTGATCTTATGAGTTTACGATCAACTAAGCGCTAAGCTCGCTTTGTGAAACAGGACCCTGAGTCATCATTCTAGTTGATGAAGCAACGTCAAGCTGTGCTACATGTTCCAAAATCACTCCTAGATTGGTTTGAGAAATATGAATAAATGTCTGCCAAGATGATTTTAAAATTAACTGAGCTGCTAAGATTGACCTTACTTAAAATCGTTTTGTAAAACAGGGCCAAGGACTGGTACCGCCATTCTTGGTCGACGTAGAATCATCAGTGCTGCTACCGGGCGTCGCCAATTACGAGCTGCAGGGCTATGTACTCGACGACCTCATGTTGGAAAAGCACAGGATTGCACGTCTGCAGTGGACAAACATACATTCTACCATAACTTTCCAGTTTGCCAGGTCCTGATTTACAATTTAGAGGTGATCAAATACTCAGTAGACGCCGCTGAATAACAATGGGTTTAATCACAAGAGTAAGAATATGATTCTTCTTCGGCTGCAAATTCCAGTATTCGACAATTTTGCAATTAATGGTGGCTTACTCTCAACAAACACCCCTCAAACTATTCATGCAGTATTCAAGCTTCTTTTTCTATCACATATTCGTTGTCATATCTCAAAATTGAAAACAGTCAAGTTATTTTTTTTAAAATTATTTGGGCAATCATCAGGCACACACACATCACGACCGTGGCCTCGCTCTCCTGTGGAATTTTTTTGCATACAATGTAGTTTGACGTCATGATGACGTCACAGTTGCCGCAGTGCAGTTGGTAAAACAGAGGTGTGCTACGCGTCGCCAAAGAATGTCAGTCAAAACGTCAAGTTTAATAAGTAATGGTAGAACGGAGATAATCATATTGTGTTTTCATGCTGGAAGCGGTTAACCGTGGTTTGAACGCCGCTAAATTCATTTCAAACCGAGCGCCTTAAATTATCTCCTAAATCCGTTGAAAAGTTACGATAGCACCTGCCTGTTGCAAGCAGACACATGTTGTTTGAATCGGCACACATGCTCGAGTGAAGATGGGGCATGTTCACATACTCAGCAGCACCGGTTTGCCACTTTGGTAACAAGAACTTTAGGCGGCTATATAGCACTATCAATCGAGTATGATAAAAATACTCTTCAAAAAAAGAAACTTGACATAGATCTAAAACCAGTTTTCTCCAAATATTCAAAATAATTAAATTAAATGTGAATAGAACTAGTGAAACTGAAGGATGATGTGTTAATAATTCATGAAAACACATGCAAAGCCCATAAACGTAGTGTTTTAGGATCAATTTCACCGATTCATCCAAACACAACCGTCTGTAAAATAACGCACAGCACGAATCTTGCATTTAGGCATGCAGGCACCCCTGCTGGAGGGGTATAAAGGGAGACTAAAGGTGACAACCCCACCCAGTACAAGATCGATACATCCGGCTGCGACACCTAAGAGAACGCACTACCACAGCAACATCTACAACCACACGCATCCCTGGGGTACGCAATATTTCAGATCAAACGGTATGCAACAGACTGAGGGAGGCACGAAGACCTGTTCGACACCATGTATTGACCCCACATCATCTGGCGGACCGTCTGCATTGGTGTCAACAGAGGGTCCCACATTTTGCCACCAAATTTTCTGAAACTCACGAGATGTTGTCTATATATAGCTATAATAAGCATATCGCATTTTCGTTCTGATTGGATTATACTTACGGGATTTATGGCCATTGATTCACCATACCAGACTTCTTTTATTCTGAAATAAACTTCTCCGACATTCGACAATTTTCTTAAACTCACCAGATGTTGTCTCTTTATATCTATAATACGCATATCGCAATTGCATTCCGATTTGATTATATTTACGGAAGTTATGATCCTTGATTGACAATAACAGACTTTCTCACTTTGAAATTAACACTTCCCACATTTTTAAACAGACTTTTCTGAATCTCACCAGATGTTGTTTATATATATAGCCATTTATTATATGCATACATGTATATCATTTTCGTTTCGATCGGATAATATTTACAAGAGTGAAGGCCCATGATTCACGATACCAGACTTTCTTCACTCTGGGTGTCGTTTGTAGTAGAGCAGCCATCACACTGCGATCTATTGAGACTTATCCTGTGACCAGTGGATCAGTTATCCACGTAGTATGGTACTGTCCAAAGAACGATAACTGATGTAATGAGCCATTCGCAGTTTCTTAGTAGGTAAGATAGATTTATGAAATAGAAAAAAAGATAGAGTAGATCTGCTATAATATTTAAGTGAACACTTGAGGTATTGTAATATATTTGTTGTCATGGATTTGCTTAGTGGCAAGGGGATATTGTGCTCTTAGAGCTCTCGTGTTTTAATTTTACTAATTTTACAGATGTTTGAACTTAGTTAAAATGTGTCCATGCTCAAAGACACAAAGCTGCAATAGGTGGTGTGGTCTATCCACTTATCTTAAACCGCCAAACAGAATTATACATGTTTACAAATGTGCTTAGTAGGGGGTCTTAGGATGGGCAGTTGTAGTGACATTGACTTAGTTTTCACATTATGTACCACGTTGTACACTGATGCCCAATTATACAGAGCACACATACACCAATTGATAATGATAGTCGCCTCATTTTCAAGGTCATTGAGCTTACTATGAGTGATTGAACATGTGTAACAATATTGTGATGGCCACTTCTGTCAGCCATCAAGCGAGCCTTATTGTTGGACATCTCAAAGTTAGATTACTGTCTGCTGACTTAATCACGTTGTGTATTCAAATCTGTTGTAGTTGTAAATATTTCAAATTTGTGGCAGGGAGTATGGCCACCTTAGTGGCAAACACTTGTAACTTAACTTTAAGATAACAATAATTTGCAGAGACACCGTCAAATGAATGCAACGAAAACATTTAGAAATGAAAAACGTACAGAAAATCGTTTTCTCTGAGGTCTGCCTCGGAAGTTGAATTGGGACTATAAAGTCATCCCAGAAATAATTCTCATTTGATACTTTAGTTCTGTCGCTGTTTAAACAAAAACAAAGATACTGTTACTTTTATGATTTCATCCATGCCTGTCCAAAAAAACCAAAGATAATTGTATCATTTATGGACACAATTTAATTTCAATTTCAATTTAAATGCATCTGTGCACTGCCTTTTTGTCTGATTTAAACCCTAAGAGCTAAAATATACATAAAGCCAGTGGTAGAAATAAAAAAAATGTCTGAATGAGAAAATAAATGTCATGCTCAAAATTGCCCACCATCTAGAGCTCCAGAACTTTCAGTTGCCGTTGACCTATTGGCTGGCCCAAGGGTGCCTACACTCCGATGCTGGTTCAAGCCCTGGTTATCTGCTTTGAAACACAAACGAAAACATGACAAGGATGGTTGAGTAGTAAATGTAGACTCTAATTGCTATGCATAAGGTTTAAAAAACTTTAACTAATACTTTAATCCTTTTGTTTATATAATTTACACTACAAAACTGAACCTTAAGCTGTGGCTGCCCTATGTGGTGACAGCTGAATAACGGGCAGATGTAGCATAGTTATTACTCATATTTACTTGGGCACGGTCTTTGCTGCCACCTATTTGTAGATAAAAATTCGTAAAAGTAGGCAGGTGTTCAAAAGTCAATGTCCACACAGCCCACAGAGCTGTTGGTTCAGTGCTGGCAGTTCATGGCCCAAGCTCCACCAGGTGACCAATGCAACGGATTAAGGCATGCACATACTTCACTGGTGGCCACCCTAAGCCCAATGGAATGCACCAATAATGTTGTAGGTTCAAATATAATATTATTCTCAGTAATTGATGTTTGCTGCTGCAAAATTATATTTCACCATGAATTTAAAAACAATGAATAAATGTATACAAGTAGACACAATTCATAAACAGTATGGAATGATGTTGGACAATACATGGACTTACTGGATGTACTTTCTCTGTCTATTTGCTGTAGGTATGGTGCCACCTTCAAAATCTCTCTTAATCCTTGAGGACACTGATTAATGTTTTCTGAATGTCCCATATGTAAACAAAATGCTCGCCTGTCTTCTTCAGATGCATCTTGCAATTCGTCCAAGTATTGCACATATAATCTTTGGTGAGCTCGCCATTTTCTCGAAGAGTTAAATTTTCCAGGGCTTGTTCCAAAAATGAAAAATGTTTGCGATTTAACAAATCTTCACCAATAAAATTTGGATGATGAGAAACGATTCCTTCAGCAAGAGACCAACCTGTCGCATGTCTGTCATTGTTTTGTTCCGTCCCTTCTCTTTACAAAATAATTGCTTTCCCACTGAACAAATGAGTACATCATTCCAACAAATGTGTCCGATTTCATCTTCCCGCAAACAGTCGATTACTTTTTCCTTGAACAGTGCATCACTTGGTTGAGGTGACAATGAGGAGACACGTACAGGTGTTAGCCGCCTGGCTTTTTCTGGACACATGCAATGACTCCGATGTTGTTTCAATTTGTGTTTGCTGCAGAAACCAGAGCATGCAGGGCACATTACAAAAACTTCCTTTCCCTGGCTACGCTCTCTCAAAAGATTAGCTGGCAGCACCTTGTCACTAGTACATTTGTGGAGAATTTTAACATTGTGTTTCTTTATTCCTAATGTTCTGATCTCAGTCCATACTGTGTCTCTGTGCATACTGGTTGATGCATAGCCTTTTTGACTAGCTCTTCTTTGTGCTTTCTTTTTAAATGTCGAGTCAAGGACTTTTGTAATTCTCCACAATAGAGACAAGGTCTTCCAGGCCGCACATACACATCTTCTAGTTCGTTTGTTTTCTCATTCTGAATCTAAAAAATAAAATATTGTAATCTCATTAGATGTACTGCAACTATAACAAGAGATGCCAAGTCCACCTTGCTAAGTTTGTGGATGTCAAATTGTAATAACAATATGCCATAACTAACGATGACATGCGATGGGACTCGGACACAATTAGACGAAACGGGGATAGGTATTTGGTCCAAGCGGTGACACTTTTTGGATACAACGGTCATAACAAAAGAGAGAGATATATATATATTTGTACCACCCAGCCGCAAATTTTCTTTGATCCAAAGTGTGCAATAAATCCCCATACACTGCACACTTTTGAAGGCCCGCCCCTTTTTCAAAATGCGCGCATTGTGACGTCACTTTAGGGGCGTGGTA
>JAUELE010268963.1:0-10051 GCA_031471655.1 Diodora aspera | reverse complement strand
TATCTACGCGTATCTACTCTATGTGTCTGTATTTATCTACGCGTATCTACTCTATGTGTCTGTATTTATCTACGCGTATCTACTCTATGTGTCTGTATTTATCTACGCGTGTCTACTCTATGTGTCTGTATTTCTGCCGTTTTAACAACACTCCGGTCTCTGTTTCCAACCATGTGAGTACATATTGCTCGGCAGGTGCACATGCTGCTAATTGACTGCCTGTCTTTTCGTCTCTCAGCACATTTCTCCCTTTTATTTACACAGTGTACTTGGTGTGTAAGATACCAACTTTGTATTTCTTTACGTTAACCATCTGCAGCTATGTATCTTCGATGATGCCTTTTGTTCAATATAATTCCTTGTAAAGTCTGTCGAATTGAGACCAGGTGACCTTCAAGCGAAAGGTCATGGGTTATAAAGAAAACTCAATAGCACTGCTTTCAGATGTATCGAACCACCGGAAGAAACCGTCAGTTTTATATATTTGCTACAAACAGTGCAGGTATGTGTCTAACATAAAGCACATTTTGGAAAAGAAAACTACATGTATTTGAAATTATATAATTATAATTGATATATACTTGTCACTGAATATTTCACTGACATATATCTGGTTTATCAGTTCAATAGATGTCTCTTATCCTGGCGAAGTAAATGGAACAATGACGCCAATGGCGACGTAAATGGAACTATCTATGCAATTAACAAAGAAAGCGCTGACTATAACTAGCAGACCAAACGCATTCTTGCAAAGATGATGTGGGCAAAAGCCTGCCTAAAGCTATGTGCTCATCACGTACGTTCCTAACTATCCTATATTTCACCAAGAATGACTTTTCAGATAATTATATTCCCTAGATTTCACCATTTAATTTTATGATTTTTCAGTTACTTTATTGCTCCCTATATTTCAACCTGTATGACTGTTCAGCTAATCTGTTGTTCCCCTATGTATCAACATGTATGACTTTTTAGTTAATCTAAGTATCACGTTTTAGTTAATCTACTGTACATGTACCACTATAATATCAACTCTATATTCTAACATGTACGACGTTTCAGTTAATCTATAGCTATTGTTCCCTATATTTCAACATGTATGGCGTTTCAGTTAATCTAGTGTTCCCCTATATTTCAACATGTATGCCGTTTCAGTTAATCTATTGTTCCCCTATATTTCAACATGTATGCCGTTTCAGTTAATCTATTGTTCCCTATATTTCACAATGTATGCCGTTTCTGTTAATCTATTCTTTCCCTGCATTTCAGCATGTATGGCTTTGCAGTAAATATATTGTTCCTCTATATAATTATGACCTTTCGGATCAACTATTGTTCCATTATAATTCAAGCTGTATGATGATTCAGTTTATCTGTTTTTCCCCTATGTACGTGTTTCAGTTAACCTATTTTGGCAGTATATTTCAACATGTACGACTTTTTTATTTAACCTATTGTTCCCTATACATGTGTTAACAACCTGTGTAACTTAATGTCATCAAATGTACGTCAGTTCCAAATTGGTTTCATTAGTCAACACCCAATTCTCTCACTCAGAAACCTCTGAATGCACTTTAAGAGTCTTTAACGAATTGTCCCATACGTAGAACACATTTGCTATGTTATTGCTGAATACTAATGGCAAAACATCCCACACAAACACATAAACGACAGAAACTCAGGTTGTAGTCAAGCATTTTATCTTCGGGTTCCACACTACCTTACAAGTAAACACCATCAGCTTGATTCGATTACGTATTCCGACGTTGGTATAAGCCACACAGATAGTCTGTCTGTTATTTATGTAAGTGTGAGTTCAGATGTTTAGCTATTTCAGTCCTACACGTGTGATTGCTTTCACAAGTTACCGAGCTGCAGAACTACGTTACAGGGAACGGATACATTGTCAAACCTAAACGCTGTAAAAACTAAAAGAAAACATTCAACTAAATATAAACCGCCTGTTGCCACTCATTACAAACACTCTGAATAGTTATTGGCTCAACTTCAAATGAAAGTCGGTTCAGATTTCACCGTAATAAATTATTGGCAGCCAGTGGCAACCCATTTACATTTTAATGTTTAGTTTCAGTTATAACTTCTGATCTACGAAACTCGTTGACTGTACGTATCCGTACTGGAATGTCAAAATAAGAGAATTGTACCTACCCAGTTATTGGTCTAGTTGAGCCTTAAAAAAAGTATTTTGTTTCTGGTCTCAGCGCGCGTCAATCTCGACCCCCCGCGTCAACTCTTTATTCCCCAGGATATTAATTGCCAAGGGCAGGTAACTCTAAACTATGTTTTTCGGGTTTTAATTTTGACATGTTTTTTTTTTCTCAGGAAACCATTAATTTTTTTTGTTTTAAGTTACTCGTATTGAAAGTTTGTTATTCTGAAATACTATTTGCTTATCTGTTCATACAGCTGATTATAAAATAGTCAGTTTAAAAAAACAGGAAAAAAGGAAGAAAGCATCATCGCATCATTTTTGCCTAAGGGCAAATACCAGAAACATTTAATTTTTATTTTTAGGCCTAAGAGTAATACATTGTGAAGATGCCTCTGGTGTAAAACTCGCAGTTTAGAAGCATTGGCAAGACATACATGTACCACCATAAATTTCATTTCATGATCAAAGAGTACACATGTTAAAATATTAAAAAATAGTATAGTTTCTATTTCAAACCGTATACAAACCGTATTTCTAAGCCACGTGAAGGACGTGCTTGACATTTGGAAATGTAAGTGTTTCAAGTGACACATAGTCGTGAAGCGCACGTAATTTAGAAATTTCCCAAGATTGCACATATATGTACTTGTATTCACTTGATGTAGATTAACAGATTGAATGAACAGATCGATATTACTTGTACCCGTTAACTTTAAATTTGAACTTTTAAAAAATTGTATCAGTCTATAATATAGCCCCAATAGTATCTCCTCATTCTGTCGCTTCGGCAAGATTCAGTGCATCTGTAACATGTACATGATATCAGCATCTCAGAACCTGACCGTGGCATCAACACCAATGAAGTACATTTGTATTGTGGTAATTTTACAGATCTGTGATAAATTAATTAAGTTAGCATAATACTGACTTTGTGTAATTGGAAATGAACCAAGATGTTAGACAGATGTTAAGGATGAAATTAAGGCGTTTAGGTATATGTTTGTAGAAACAATTAACTCCATACTATACTCATGTAAACTCTTTTAAATTTGCTAACATATGTAACAGGAGAGAGACATACTGCAGTGAGAATTCGTTTTTGCTTCTGAAATCCAATCTTATGAAGTAATAAGTAAAGAATGCAGGTGATACGTTGCATTGTATTACATCTACGCTCCATGTGTGCACGCTGTGTTCTCTAACATCAGTTGCAAGACGTTTCATGATTGTTTCAACTGGTTAAAACAACAGTACTAAATGGGTCATGTGACATTCAGATCACGTAACGGGATCTCGACGCCAGACAGGTATCGTAAAAATGAGATCAATTTGGTGTTCCGTGTTTCTGCGATCTAAATCAAAGTCATGAGGTAGGGGAAAACAAGTTGGATGGATTCAGTGACTGCCAGTTCTAATTGTGTCCCTTGTGTCAAATAATAACATGATCCATGTGACCTTCAAATTAACGAGATTTCGTCAGGTGAAATTATCCAGCCCCATCGAAATTCGTAACGGTGATGAAAGGCAATGTAAGAACAGATTAGTATATGCAGAAAGTGGCAGCGCTCTACTCGTTGGTCTACTGTCCAATGTTATGCGCCATTAAACCTAATGCAGGTTCCTATTCTTTGCACAATACAACATCTAACAGGTAGCCCTTAGAAGTTGCTTCTTCTTTAACTTTAATTCGCCTTTGTCATTAAACTTGCACCGATGCCTGATTTATTGGCCGGATCAAGATCATGGTTTTTCATTAGATTGGCAAAGCTGAATCTAGTTATTGTTTGGAAGTTTCCTTAATTCTGTTTTCTTATGTTTTTCCTGAAAGCTTTAGATTCTATTACTGACATCTCCCTACACATTTACTTCAGTACATAACATCTTACAGGAAGCGGACGTCTTTGACATTTATTAACTGTGTATACCAAGAAAGGAAGCATGGTTCTGTGCAGGGACAGCTCCATTCCTCGGTATGATTCCTTGGTATAGTTCTGCAAAGGTCATCCCCATTCTTACCAGTTAGCCCAGCCAGGAAGAAACCTTCGTCATATAATTGACGATCTGTGCCAGACGAATCCAATAAAACACCGTGGTACCGTGTGTTTAATGGTCGCTTCTATGTGCAGTTAATGAGCTCATGATTATAATAATATCAGAGAACATTTTCTGACGATCATATCAGCTTGTGGTTGACGATCAATTATGGAAGCACATTACAGGAAGACTGCTCTTCAGAGCTTATTACAGTCGAAGGTTCCACCAGGAACATAATTCACATCAGTTGCACATTATATGTGGGGAGATAATTTATATCTCATATCCTGTCAGACCGAGCGTCATCATAACTTTAATTTTATTTTATTAAGAATCCTATTATAACAACTAGTGTTATTACCATACACAATACTACACGGCAGCCTTATGTGGCAATTTGAGTGACCGCCTGTTCACAGATAATTTAATGTTTCTGAATAATATATGTGTAACAAACACTTTAATATAACAGATAATTTATCGTCATCGACAGATACATATATCTATCTACTATCCAATATTGTATCGTGCATCTTCATAAAATTATAACTTGCTTTTATCTATATTCCGTGGGCGGGGTTAGTTTTACTGCATGCCAATAACAGTTCCTATGCCTTAGTCTACTTTTACAGCATGATCAGTATTAAGGAGAAGACCTCACTTTCTACCGCCCACGTTGTTTTAGTGTTGACTCATTAACGAGCTAAACTGCTCTGGTGAAAGGAATCAATATAAAGTGCTACCCGACTGATGAATTGCTAGATATGGCGCTGATAAATTGGTAGCCTTCACTTTCCTTGCCCATCATAATTTGGCTTTTATGGAAAGGGATGCTATAAAATAGCATTCCATGATTTTATTATTTTGCCGACTGTAAATGGATCCTGGTAGTTTACGACTTAGATAAAACAAGTATCGCAGTGAATACATGGTACCCAGGTGATAACAAGTCATTTGGCAAGTTGAATATGAGAAATAAATCTTAAGAAAATCTAGGTTTTTATGTCCATCGGAATGAGATGCCGTTGCAGTTGGTTGAATTTATCAACAATGAACAAAAACAGAAGCGTCCAGTTATATGAATAGACTACGTTCACTGAAGGTTCAATGACATGTATTGATAAGTTTGTGCAGGGATCCTTAGACCAAATTTAACAATCGTTAAATTGATAAGAGTAATTATCAAACAGATTATATCCAAATTAGGTGCATCAGTGTAGATCAGTACTGATGCTTGCATATGTATATACAAATATTTATCTCGTCTTATTAATTCAACGGTAATTAAATATAAGTGGCAAGATTAATATTACTCATTGTATTAAAGGGCGACAACCTCTGAGACTTGGCTCTCCACTCTGAACTCAGGGAGTTATGCGCCCTTGGCTCATACACATGTCTGACATGATTCGATAACTGTCGTTGCAGTGGAGGTACATGTAACTCTGCTAGCTGTTGTGGAGGTACATGTAACTCTGCTAGCTGTTGTGGAGGTACATGTAACTCTGCTAACTGTTGTGGAGGTACATGTAACTCTGCTAACTGTTGTGGAGGTACATGTAACTCTGCTAGCTGTTGTGGAGGTACATGTAACTCTGCTAACTGTTCTGGACTATTTGCAATTCATAACAAGTTTATCTCAATGACAACGACACCGTTATTCACGAATATAATGTCTTAAGAGGTATTGCCAAATATGTGCAAGTAGTTGCAAGTGACTTTTAGCTGTATTAATCATCAACTGTTTAACCGATTTAACTGATAATATTCATAAACATACATCGTGTATGTTATCACAGGTATTTTAGCTTTGAGCCGGCGGACTTCCGAGCATAATGCCTCGGAGCCTCATCCGCCGATTCATGTCCAAGACGTTAGTGGAACGTATAGGGTTAACTCGTGGGAAGTTCCAAAGGGTGGCTCTCATCTCCAAAGAGTACTGACAGTAGTCAGGATCAAGTGGGCTGCTGGCGTATTATCCACATAGAGCTTTAACTTCGTCAGAAAAATTCTTGGCACGTCTTACCGTCAGCATTTAAAAGCACATTTAATGCGTGTGACAAATTACATTTTGTCAAATCACGATGCCTCTTTTGTGGCTAACCGAATTATTTCGTGCTCAAACTTTAGAGAACATCTTCGGGTTTCTTCTGGAGGACTTGGAGCTAAATCATCTATCGATTTCTTAGCAGCAGTTTTGGATTGCAAGGTTATAAATCAGTGCACTCCTGTCCCGGCCAAGTGAACCACTTGAGTCGTTGCTCACTGATTGCTTGAGCCACCCAGTTACATTACGCCACTCTCTAAGCCAGAAATTGCATTGTCTCCGTGTTGGAAACACTCCAGTGACACAGGACAGCGGAAATTAAGTGCTGTTGAAAATAATACAGATTTGTAAGAGTTTCCTTTGTGAACCAAGCTGAGCCTAGCTTTTGTTGCAGAAAGACTGGAACTCCCAGTGCAATTGAACAAACGTAGCTTGCAATAGCAGGTGCTCCGAAATACTGAACTATCAAATCTTTGATAGAATGTGTCTGTTTTTCAAAGAAATATATGACCTAACACTAAGGAAATAATTTAACGAAAAATCGTGTTTGTAATAAGCCATTGTTATAACCCGTTTCCGTAACACTTTTTCAAAACCAAAACAAGACATCAAAATATCTTCCATTACGTTTTCACACCTCACTGTTTTAAAGACGTATACGAAGATTAACAGCACGTCGCTTGAACTCGGCCCACCTGAAACAATTCTGTGTGCTGATGTGCATGCGTTCCTTTCTCTGTCTGTAGTCGCTACCTCTTGTAATATGGCAGCTAGCTTTTATTGAAGTATTAAAACATGCTATTTCACTTCAGCTCTCCTCCCTCTTTCTCTCTGTCTCTATTTCACTTCAGCTCCTCCTCTTTCTCTTTCTCTCTCTCAAGGCAAACTTGGCGTATGAAACCTTCATAAAAGTATTTAAAACGTATTTAAAGTTAAAACTGTCCCAAAGTCTCCCAACCGTAATTATACGGACGTCCAAAAGAAAGTATATCAAATGATTTCAGTTATTTTCCCTTACGTCTTTATGCCATCAAAAGGATGCTTGGATTTCGGTGAATGTAATTTGATTGACATCATCTCATTGATCAACCTTCCAAGTCTTGAAGGGATATCTCTTGTATATCCAACGCATTTGTGAATTTATTCAGTAGTCTCTCAAAAAATTGGTATACTTTCTTTTGGACGTCAGTATAGTCGAAGTTCAAAGACACAAACGCACATAATATACATAACACGCACATACACACACAACAACACACACGCACACACACACAGACAAACAAACACAACAACACAACACAAAACTCACATAAAGATTATAGTAATCAGGCAAAATTATTTTGATATCGACCTTGGTTTCGTTGGCATTCAAGTGATTATTTGACGTTGACGTCATTATAACGAAACTGTGATGTTAATCTCTTCACGGATGACGGTCTTTATTTAATCAAACAACTGCAACAATATCATTTACAGTTTTATGGGCATGCAGCTATTTATTGGGACACGGTAATTAATGAAAACAAATCGTAAATCTCTTGAGGCTGATAATCTTTATCGAAAATAACGCTGGACGCCGACGTCAAATGAATTGATGACAAACTGACGGGAATAAATTTCTTCTCATTATTTAACATGAATATTCATAAAGTGTTCCTACATCCTGTTAATTAATGCGAGCTACTGCTCGGATGACTGGATACTGTAGCATTGACTCTCCTGATGGACTGACTCTCCTGACGGAGATATGGTTATTTCAGCGAAAAGGAGATTGTGAGGAGCCCGGTCTATTTTACCGACTAGTTGACTAATTTACTCCCCTACCTGACCACATCTCACGTCTGACTGACCGATTTCACTAACTAACTTACCAACTCCACTGACTGACCGATTTCACTAGCCAACTTACCAACTCCACTGACTGACCGATTTCATTAACTAATTTATCAACTCCACTGACTGACCAATTTCACTAACCAACTCCACTGACTGACCGATTTTACTAACCAACTCCACTGACTGACCGATGTCATTAACAAACTTATCAACTCCACTGAATGACTTATTTCACTAACCAACTTATCAACTCCACTGACTGACCGATTTCACTAACCAACTCCACTGACTGACCGATTTCACTAACCAACTCCACTGACTGACCGATTTCATTAACGAACTTATCAACTCCACTGACTGACCGATTTCACTAACCAACTTATCAACTTCACTGACTGACCGATTTCACTAACCAACTTCACTGACTGACCGATTTCATTAACAAACTTATCAACTCCACTGACTGACCGATTTCATTAACTAACTTACCAACTCCACTGACTGACCGATTTCACTAACTGACTTACCAACTTCACTGACTGACCGATTTCATTAACTAACTTACCAACTCCACTGACTGACCGATTTCACTAACCAACTTATTAACTCCACTGACTGACTGATTTCATTAACTTACTTATCAACTCCACTGACTGACCGATTTCGTTAACAAACTTATCAACTCCATTGACTGACCGATTTCACTAACCAACTTACCAACTCCACTGACTGACCGATTTCATTCACTAACAGGTAGGCCAGGTACAGACGGATTTACAGCAGAATTCCTCAAATTCTTTTGGAATGACTTGGGTAAATATCTTATAAAGTCACTAAATTATTCTTATGTCTTAGGTAATATGTCGATTACACAAAAACAAGGTCTAATTACTTGTATTCCAAAAGGAAAGAAATCGAAATTGCTTCTCAAAAATTGGCGTCCAATATCTTTATTGAATACTTCCTATAAACTAGCATCCGCAGTGATAGCAAATAGAATAAAGTGAGTTCTTCCAGATATCATAAATGAAGATCAAAAAGGCTTTGTTCCAGGTCGCTATATGGGTGAGGTGACTAGACTCATTTATGATGTAATGGAGTACACAGAGACATATCAGAAACCAGGCCTGTTAATGTACATAGATTTCGAGAAGGCTTTTGATTCTGTTGATCGTCCATTTATCGATAAAGTACTGAATGTTTTTAACTTTGGACAAAGTATACAAAATGGGTCTCTACGTTTAACAATGATATTGAATCCAGTATTCTTGTTAATGATTTTCGTACACCATATTTTAAGGTATTAAGAGGCTGTCGCCAGGGTGATCCAATAGCTCCATATATATTCATTCTGTGTTGCTAAATTTGAGCAATTATGATAAAAAAATAAAAGGTTTAAAAATAAAAGGAATTGATCTGCTCTCAGCACAATTTGCAGACGACACAACACTTGTACTTGAAGACTCTGAAAACTCCCTCTATGCAGTTATGAATACACTTAAGTTTTTTGCTAGATTTTCTGGTTTAAAGGTAAATGCAAATAAAACTTAACTTATATGGATAGGATCTAAAAAGAGAACTAGATAAAGCTTTGTAGTGATATTAAATTCAAATTGCTAGGAATTTAGTTTGATGTGGATTTAATTAATATGATAAATCTGAAGTTTGATAACAAGCTTGATGTAATAGAAGAAGAGATGCAGCTATGGTCTGCTAGAACACTTACACCTGTTGGTAGAAATATTGTTCTGAAATCCTTACTATTTATCAAAGCTTACTCGTTTGTTTTCTACTTTACCAAATCCACCTAAAACCTAACTTAAAAACTTCCAGAAAATATCTTAATTTCATCCGGAGAGGAAAGCCAGACAAAATAAAACGAGACATTATGTATTTACCTCCTCAGTATGGTGGTATCAAAGTTCCAGATATTAACTACTTTATTCAAGCCCAGAAAATCT
>JAUELE010268952.1:0-10051 GCA_031471655.1 Diodora aspera | reverse complement strand
GAGGTGTATACTCCCCAGGGAGTCGAGACTGTATAAGTGTGGTTACGGAAGTCTTATAACCGGGGAAAACAAAGCGCCTTGAGCATGCTATGCAGCATGGAGATGTGCCTATATAAGCTGCCCATATTAATAATAATGAATTACTGTTTGAAATAGAACTTCTTCGTGCAAATATCACCAACACAATGACGTAGGAACATATTCGATTTTGCGGGGGCATGTGTCCTTACGGCCTGCACAGTTCCAACGCACCTGAGTCACAACATATATGTCGATATCAAACATGCAATGGCTGTAATCGATAATTTGGTCGAAATTATGTTTCATTAAAAACGTTCAATGGTTTGCTCTATTTTTGTATTTTAATTTTGTTTCTCTAAATTCCTGGGAATGGGGGAGGTCCCATTAACCCCAATGTTCGTACGCCACAATATTAAATTAAAAATATCTTGTCAGTCGGTTTTGGTATGAATAAATTATAGAAGTACACCAACTTAATTGTATCACCAGTGTTAATACCTGGTGAAATGGACGAGTGAAAGTCCAGAGCAAAACTCACGTCAGTTTCCAGACAGTTTCTGTGCTTATTAGTATAACTTAGAAGAGGTGTTCTTTGGCTATAATCCCACGGGATAACACGTTAATGATACGACAGTGACAGGCTAAAATAACGTAAAGCATATATAAGTAAACGTGTGAAGCAATACTGTGCATGTAACTCGGTGTTAACGTTTTACCATTGGCGAAAAGTGTATTAGAAATCCGTTTTATAGCCCTTACTCGGTATTTAAAGGCGCAGTGAATTCTGAAAGATACAATATAGCCCTTAACCTGGATGAAACGTACAATGCCAATTTGGATAGATAGATATATCGTTAACCTGGAATAAACGCTCGGTGAACTTTTGAAAGAAACATAATGTATAGTCTGTAATCTGGACGATACGTGCAAGTTAAATTTGGATAGATGCATATATACTCCTTAATCTTGAATTAATTGTGCCCGGCATATTTTGATAGCCACAAAAAAAAGCCTGGAAAAGTCTGGATTAAACCGCAGTGAAATTTGTTCTGAAACATATACATGTAGCCTTTAAGCTGGACGACATGTGCGATACTGCTTTCGATAGATAAATACATGTACATGCATAACATTTAAGTGTAAGTGTAAATTTTGATAGAAATATATAGCCTTATAACTGGACATAGTGTGTAACATAACCTTTCACATATTATATGACGTTTGATCTGGATTAAACAAGTAGCATAAATTCTCACTAATACATACATGTTTAGCGTTTATTCTGGATTAAACATTCAAAGTAAAGTGTAATTGAAACATACAGCCTTTGATCTGGAGGCGTAAATGTAAATTGTAGCAGATGTATATAGTTAATCTGGATTAAACGTGCAGTGTTAAATGTGATATATACTTACATGTATAGCTTTTCATCAGAGTAAAGGATAAAATTTGAAACGTATAACCTTATAACTGGATTTAAAACTTGCAGCGTTACTTTTCAAAATGGAACTATGTTTGACCATTTATCTGGATTAAACAACTAGTGTTATTTTTTTTATTGATATATACATTTATATATAATATTCTTTAATCAGGTATTAAAGAACAATGTAAAAGATAGAGAGACTGATAGATGAACAGAGACGTAAAGCCTTTAATTTGGATGTAAATTTGGATGGAAACACGCCTTCAATGTGGGCTAAAGGTGTAACGAAACATTTGATAGAGACATACAGCCATTTGAACTAAACGGGCAATGTAACTTTTTATAAAACAGGTAACCTTCAATCTGGATTAAACGTGCAACGTACGTGTTTACAGATACATCTAGTCTCTATCTACATGTAGCTTAAACGTGCACCGCACATTTTGATTCATTTAGCCTTTCATCTGGATAAACCGTTTGATAGCACTTAATATAGACTTTCAAAGGCAGAAACATGATGATGGAAATATTTAGCCTTTAAGCTGTTGCTTTCAAAAGATGTAATTAGGTTTTAACGACCAGTGAAAGTCTTTGTTGATAAATATAGTCCTTTGATAACGTGCAATGGAACTTTTGTTGGATGCATTACACAGCGGTTTAGTGTGAAATGTAAAAATCTAAAGTTTTTATTGAAATATCTCTATGATTTAGTGATGTAGCCTGATACGGGGAAATATAACAATGTTGGTGGTTTTAACGTGGAGGGCAACATTTGGTTGTTCATATGCTGGTGGAAAACAATACGGCATCACATGTTGCATTATGCCAACGGTAATGGTTGATCATGCACGAGCGATGCCAGCAGGTTGGCAGTGCCTGTGGTGGTTACACTACTGATATGCCAGTGACTCTGTCTAGTTTATGTGTATTGTATGCTTAATCATGATCCTGGTGATAACGGTTATTTGTTACGCTTTTTAGTGATCTCTAGTTTTCCTTCAATATTTGATACAAAAGTAGATAATATTTTGGTCGAGTTCGATCACGGACTAGGGTTACCACAGTTCAACCAAAATGTGATCGAACACGCGTCAGTTAACCATAGTGACGTCACAAATCAACTAAAGTTGGAACGACGCCACCTCGTACTATTCCTCTGGTTACAAAACGGCTGCCGTTTGTACAGCATTTTGCAGATTCGTTTTTCACTGAATAAAGAATTTTATCGCGCTGAATTCGTGTGTATGTGTGTCAAATCATAGTGCCTATGCCAAAACTATGAGGGATGTGGGAAGCATGCACTGAGTATTGCAAGTTGAAGTAAATATTTTCGAGATCGAGCATTGTGCTCGCGCCACTACTAGAAGGCAGGGGCGGATAATCCCCGTTTATTTCTTGGAACACGAAAGGGAGAGTAAAAGCAAATACAAATGGTTAAGCAGAATGTACATACTCAGCTGTGGCAACAGGTTCTTAATTTAGCCTAGGGGCATGGCTGGTGCTTAATTCGTTGCTGCATGTAGTCTTTAGCGAGCATCGTGCAACAAATGCACAGGTCTCCGCTCTAGCTAGACGCTTGACGGCGGCCATAATGAAACGACTGCGGTCAGTGGATCACGCACACTGACCAGATACATCCGGTACATCCTGTAGTTAGTATGGTTAGTGATCGAGCTCCCCCTTTGTCTGTGGTAGCGTAAACTGTAACTGTGGTTGACAAACATAACGCTGACTGACTGCAGTCTTGTTTCTCTGTTCTATGTAAAATAAAAACTTCAATGTGAATATATACGTATTGGGCAGCAGAGATCGTGTCTCCTCAGCCGAAAGTCGCCTGTAAACAGCTATCCCTAGACTTGCAAGTTTTATACACTTGCAAGTCTCTTAACTAAACAACGTTACAGCGTCCGTTAGCCCGACTACAACAAAAAGCTATGCACGTTGTTTAACCAGTAGTATAAAGTTCGAATATAATTAAGTGTGACGGTTTGACGCGAGATGCAACATTAGGTTCGTACAACGATTCCCTGGAGTCAACCTTCAGGTCATGGGAAACATAGCCAATAAACTAAAACTCTTGACGTTATTTGTTCTTACTTTATGTAGAGGATGGGCAACATATCCAATACAATATACACTCTTGACGTTATTTGTTCTTACTTTACGTAGAGGATGGGAAACATACTGTAGCAATATAATAAACACTATTGACGTGGTTGGTTCTTACTTTACATAGAGGATGGGCAACATATCCAATACAATAAACACTCTTGACGTTATTTGTTCTTACTTTACCAGAGGATGGGAAACATACCCAATACAATATACACTCTTGACGTTATTTGTTCTTACTTTACATAGAAGATGGGTAACATACATGTAGCCAATACAATAAATACTCTTAACGTGATTTGTCCTTACTTTAAATAGAGGATGGGCAACATATATAGCCATTACATTAAACACTTTTGACATGGTTTGTTCTTGCTTTACATAGAGGATGGGAAACATAGCCACTACACTAAACACTCTTGACGTGATTTGTTCTTTCTTTACACAGAGAACGTTTTGTCGTTTCTGACAAATGTTAAAGCTGTGAACATTTGCAGATCTCGGAAGAAGCCATCAATTTCATGTTTTATATTTTTCTTATGTGTCTTTGCTGGTGGGGAGGGGGGCATTACAAATGTGAATTATTGATCTAAAAATGAGATTAAACGGTCAAAAAAGTGAACTGTAAAATATGTCAAGCGATTTACAGAATGATAATAGGACAATACAGCAGTTGTGTAAATAGAAGGTACAGAGCGTACATGGCGGTAACACCAGGATGATTGCATAAAGTGTTGTAATCTAAAGATGTAATTCTAATTTTGCTAGTTGTGTCGCTTCTAGTGCCATTACATTCTGTCATTCTGTGATATACAGGAATTACGATTTGGAATGCCTCCAGAAATAAAATGAAACGTTTTTCTTACGGAAGGATATGGTGACACCATGAGTTACTGCACCGGGTGACACCAAACCTAGTCACGCCCTTTCTACTCAAGTGCAGTCATGGCTGAGATTGCTTTACATAACATAAATGGTAATGCTTCTATCAGTAGCCTATAATATGAAGAAGTAACAAGAACAACATTCTGCCACCCATTTTTGCAGTTTTATTTGCAGTATGAAATGTACTCTGATATACATTAAAATGAACTGACAGCTTGAACAGAGAGGTGTAGGCTTTAAACATTTAAATGTTGATCAAAACAAATTGTAACTATACTAAAATCTTGGATAAAGCAATGTAAGCAACACTGATATTTGGTTTTGAAATACGTTCTCTACTTTAAATAAAACTTGATGCGATTTGTCCTTTTGGTTTACGTTCGGTCGTTAACAGTTTACATGCACTATTTGAACCACCGAAGGGCCGTTTCTTATGTGAACGTAGTTTCATCAAGAACATAGTCATAGAGAGCTTATCAAACTGTTAGCACCACAACAAGACTCCACCTAAACAGAAGGTCAACACAAATCGTATAGTTCCTTTCCCATCCCTTCGTCCATCCACATTTCTCTAAACCTCGTGACGTATCCATCTTTACCACAACAGGATCTTTTATGTTGTCCAATCATTTCCGTATGTTCCTTTTATATCCTAAATCGCCTTTTTCCATCTGGAAAAATCTTCGAAATCCTTTCATCCCAGTATATATCTTCCTCCATTCCAGACCATGAACTGACGAGACCCGTATGGTCTCCCATAGGTTCCGCTCAGTTGAGGGCTGTCATCAAAGAAGGGAGATCTCTTGGCTGAGATATCAGAACCATAGATATCTCTCAACTCATCTGCGTCATCCGAAACGCCCTCCACATCATCTGCTCCTGCGGTCAGTTCGTCTTCATCGTCGGAGTCCTTTTTACCTCTCAGTAAAGTCATGAGGTTGCTGGGGGGCTGCCACTGACCATAGCTTCTCCTGCCGCGAAGGAGGGTCATCAGGTTGCTCGGGACGTCCATGTTGTTCTGTGATGGCCAGCTGCGTCGTCCACGAAGTAGTGTCATGAGGTTGCTGGGGTACTGGTACCTCGGGTAGTAGTAATTGCTGGATGAAGGGTAATATCTGCGGTCGTATCCACTTCGTGTGTCTATTTCTGCCCATCTTTTGCTCCTCGATGGCGTTTCAGTGTCTGTATGTAGTGTAACTTTAGAGCTATCATCTGGTTTTGCTATTGACGTCTTTGCTGGACTGTTGTCTGCCTGGAACCAAACGAAATACGTTAATTCAGTTGTCGTGCAAGAACTGTGGTTATTGAAGCAAATTAAGGTACCTGCTCTCTTCTAAATACAAGCGCTCGTCACCATATGTACTCGTTTTAATAATGAATAATAATGAAGCCACTTATATATATCGCGCCAAACTCCACACCAAGAAAGGGCATCCTCGAAGCGCTGAACATTGTTTCCTTGGTCTTTCGAAAAATGTACAACCAAGAGCATCATATCTCAACTCCCAAAGGAGTATACAACCCAAGCTGCCTGTTAGGCGCCAGAAGGTTAACTTTCACAACTGCCATCTCATTCTGACCAGATACCCAATTTTAGCTGGGTTGACTGAGGCAATAAAAGAGCCCAAGCTGACATATTGTCAGTGTCTATTTTTGGCAAAATATACTGGCCACACGTGCTCAGAAAGAAGGTAGTCCCAGTGCAGTCGTATACATGTTATAAACATATTTAAGGGTTCTATAAATAACATTAAACAGATTAAACCCAATTCAAAGCCAGTGAGACGAGACTGGAGTGGCAGTTTATTCTATAACCAGAGTAGGAGAGAGACAAGAGAGTGGCAATGAACGCCATAAACAGTTCAGTATTTTCTGTGAACACGTAACATGATAAATCCTGTGTTTCAGTGCTTTTTGCTAAGTAAGGGAAACAAATGCGTTCAAGTATTCTGCAAGTTGTAACACCCACAATCTCCCATTCATAAAGCATTACATCCACGCACAGACATGTTATGAACGCACACAGGTAACTATTATTAACCAATGCAATGGAACAAATCTAAGTTCTAAATTATTATTAACTTCGAGTTGGCTACGACACAACCGGCGATTCATTAAATCCCACCAGGTACCCAGTTTACAACTGTCAACCTTCTTACCCAGGAAGGACACCACTGACATTGTCACAGTCTCAGTTGCATTACAAGACATATGTGGATCCAAGCGGAATGAAGTTGGTGAGATTTCAGCCCCTCCCCCTTTTTGATAGTCATACAGATGTATCAGAATACTAAATAGCCCTCCAACCCCAACTAAGACTTGAAGATTGCAGTCTGGACCATTCCTTTCAAAAGTTCTAGATCCGCCTATGCAACAAAATTATTAGGACACAACAGTTTGCTTGTTCTGCGAAGACACCCACGAGAAAACATTTTACCACTCTCACTCTGAACCGTTCATAAAATAATATTATTACAACGTTTTGTCCATCAATGACTCTCTTCTCGCAATTGCTCCATTTAGTTATGCTTGTATTATGAAAACTGATGGCTTTGTAAATATGCTTTTGATGCCTCGAACTGATGTCATCGCTGTCTAGTGTTTGGTTACATTCCGTCTATTTTAGACCAATATCCGCATCACAATATATCAAAGTTAATTGTGTTTGGACATCGTTTTTCACCCGCTTTGATCATTATTTACTTTGTCACAAAGCAGTGTCATCTTCCCTAAGAGCGTATTTTCTTATTGCACTGCGTTTGAAGCCACCGACTAGGTGCTCACCCCCGGACTCTTCGTCAACAAGCTTAATAGGACGGGGTTTGATGCTTTTGAGTACTCGAGAATACATTTATTGGCCTCGCACCTGAGTTCAGGATGCACTTGATTCAACAAGCCTCTACGAATTACTCCCATGTTGAATCAAACCTTCGATTTATTATCAGCAGAGAGCCTAGGGCAAATATGTGATTATTCTTGCATCACGTGTTAGCTCAACTTCAGGACCTTCACGGGGCCTTTGATAAGGTAATCCCTTGATGACAAACGGCAGACATGACTTTTTTACGAAGTTGTACCGATGTGTTTAGTCATGTTCCATTTTTCAACAATTGGAAGACAGATGGTGCAGTGTGGCCACAGTGACCTGTCATACATGGCGGTTGTGGGTTCTAATCCTGCACGAGCACGTCCCTTCAGCCAGGAGATTGATCTCTGAGATCGCCGTGATGTCGGTAACACTGTGGGGATATGGGTAAAAGAGCAAGCGGGTTCAAAAGTCGTTTGTCAAATGTGGCGAATCCGCCATCGGATCCATATGTCGTACATTTCATTTATACATCGTTAAGTAATCGATCACAACTCGATTGATAGAGGATCTGCTCAAGTATCCGAATGTTCCTGGTTCGAATCTCCCAGTTTGTTATCATCTCCGTAGCATCCACTCATGCCAACACCAGTGAACATCTGGTACAGTGTTACATAGTTTGCCCTACCAGCGGGCAGATGTTACCGCATCAAATCATCCAGCTTTCCACTGGTGATTCGGATTTTACTTGAATAATGAAAAATTAATTCAAGGTCAGTTGTGTTGAAAAACGCACGTAATAAATATTTTTTTTAAGAAATAAGATTTTAAATTGGTAGCTACACTGTCAGAATGAGGAAACGCGATAGTAACTTTAACACAGCTAACTAGCAGACACCAAATATGCACGATTCGTGCATGCGATCAAATTAAAACCAAAGGGGTGTCCAACACTCCGACAGACCGTTGGTCCGACAGCCATACGTTCATACTCTTACAAACCTTGAACCCAACCCAAACCCGATCTCTTACCACACATAGCAACTTCCCCGGCTGTCTCCCGATATGGTGACCGTCCTTTCGGTCGCTTACCGTTTTATCTTTTTAGTTTAGTTCTCTTTTTATTTCTCTCTTGGATCTCTCCTGCCCTCACTTCCGGCTCCAGGGCTTAAGCATGCTAAGCCTTATGGGAAATATATCTCGGGACGGAGTAGTAAATCCATTTTAGGCCCATAGATATGACCGTGGTGTTCCAAGATAAACCCTAATGTTTCCACCGCCTTGTTTTTTTACGTGGTGCATTTTCAAAATGTTTCCAAACAATTAAAGACGCGCCACGAAACAAAAAGGCAGCGCGAGCGTTTATTCCGGAGCACCACGGTCATGTCTACTTGCCCGAAACGGATTTACTACGGTTAATCCTGAACCGTGAAGGCGTGACGTCCAACGTGTATGGCCTGTCCAAACTCTCCCGAAAGTTGGCCTCCAAAAGCCAGTATTACTTATACCAGCCATAAACCTTATAGCCCAAACCCAGTATTACTTATCCTAACCCTAAACTGAACCCTACCTTTAAAACACCATTGTCGGACTAATTAGTCACCAGAATAATGTGTGATCTACGTACAGGGATTACCCTCAACCAAAAGCACGTTCAGTCAAGACCGTGTGGTAACAGGTAATATTGAAAATCATTTACAAGTTTGTCACGTGAAAACGTGAGAACAACGATTCTGTACACAGTAATCATCGTCATTTTGTCGGTCCACATTAAATATGTGCATCATTAGTGACGCCAAACATAAAGTAATAGGTAGCACACGTTGTGGAGTAGCTAGTTCACTCACGAATACTGCATTTCAGTGCTTTAAGTGTCAGTGAAGTTGGATACAACAATTAACGTCCAGCCAGGGACCAATCACATTCTGCTGTTGTTCGAATGACAATACAGTTTAAATATCTCGCCTACATTTGAGATGATGTTTCCAGGTTACCGTTCCTTTATTTCATTCCATTAGTATGGTTCTCATATATTTGTTTTCATATAGTCATGACAGGCTTACCTCAATAATCCAGCCACCAGCTATGAACGCCGACTTAATTGAGAAGCACACTGTTACAACAGCTGCACGTATCCTAACACTGGGGCTTTAATGGAATCTGTTTATTAGCAGGTTTAATATTGCAATTATTCTATATCACTCTCGCCACCCAGTGGGGTCCTGACTGACATGTGGCGCAAATCTCAATAAACTTGGTGTAATGTTTGGTCTCAATAGGAAGAAGGTAGTTGTTTTGATGAATGTACGAATAGTACATGGAGTTTACGTGGGAGGGTGGGAAGGAAGGGCTGCCGTAGGGGGGACTGAGATAAAGGAGGACCATGGTCCGACAGCGCATTAGTTCGATATCCCATTGGTCTAAGCCTATCCTAACCCTAAACCACCTGTAACCTTACATTAACCCTGATGCATACTGTGAGGCTAATGGGTATCACATTGGTTCGAGATCCCATTGGTCTTACTCTAACCAGGAGCTAACCTTAACTCAACTATACACTACTTGGTAGGATTATGCGCAGGTTCTTAAAATCGTATAACCAAGCCGCACGCAGGTTATCAGATAACCCACATGGCACAGGATTTTATGCGACATGTGTGAAAGAAAAACTGCGCTTGGTGTATGGTAAATAATAACCAAGCGCTTGGCGCAACAGTCATTCTTAACCGTAGCCCTCACATAAACCGCGCCCTACGCCTAATATACACTGTATTGTGGGACTAACGGACTGACGGGCTAAT
>JAUELE010268940.1:0-18310 GCA_031471655.1 Diodora aspera | reverse complement strand
ATGATTGTAAGGTGCAGACCAAGACCTAACAATCTTTACTGAGTCAATCATGATTGTAAGGTGCAGACCAAGACCTAGCCCATCTTTACTGAGTCAATCATGATTGTAAGGTGCAAACCAAGACCTAGCAATCTTTACTGAGTCAAGCATGATTGTAAGGTGCAGACCAAGACCTAGCTCATCTTTACTGAGTCAATCATGGTTGTAAGATGTAGACCAAGACCTAGCAATCTTTACTGAGTCAATCATGATTGTAAGGTGCAGACCAAGACTTAGCCCATCTTTACTGAGTCAATCACGATTGTAAGGTGCAAACCAAGACCTAGCAATCTCTACTGAGTCAATCATGATTGTAAGGTGCAGACCAAGACCTAGCAATCTTTACTGAGTTAATCATGATTTTTAGGTGCAGACCAAGACCTAGCCCATCTTTACTGAGTCAATCATGGTTGTAAGTTGCAGACCAAGACCTAGCCCATCTTTACTGAATCAATCATGATTGTTAGGTGCAGACCAAGACCTAGTCCATCTTTACTGAGTCAATCGTGATTGTAAGGTGCAAACGGAGACCTAGCACATGTTTACTGAATCAATCATGATTGTAAGGTGCAGACTAAGACCTAGTCCATCTTTTCTGAATCAATCTTGATGCAAGGTGCACATGAAGACCAAGGCCATCTTTACTGTGTCAATCTTGTATGACTGCAATCTGCACACAAAGTGAAAACGAAACATTGGAAAGATATCACTAAGACTAAAACTCAGCTTTCTCACAGGCTTTTGCACCACTTAGCCTAAAACTCATCTTACCTGCCGCTCTGCAATAGCCTTATGCATCACTAAGCCTGAAAGTCATCTTATCTGGCGCTCTGCAATAGCCTTATGCATCACTAAGCCTGAAAGTCATCTTATCTGGCGCCGCAGTCTTATGCATCAATAAGCCTAAAACTCATCAAACTGCCTGGCGCTCTGCCACAGCTTTATGCATCACCTAAAACTGTTCTTACCTGCCGCTCTGGTTTGTGCATTACCAAAGTGCCGTTTCGCACGCGCGCGATAATCGCAGCGGTTCCCGCAACGTAGATTAGTAGTAGATCATTTCAGTGTAAATACATACAACTGTCTTCACCAAATCGGCAGCGGGAATAGCACTGCAAAAAAAAACGCGGCGGTTCCCGTAGCCGGTCACTCACTCGACTGACTTTCATACGTTTCCCGTTGCGTCCAAGCATTTGATTGGTTGTGTAGATCGTAATGTACTAAGCCTGAAGACGTCTCGGATCCTATGATATTGTTTAGACGGCTAGACCTGGCAACGTGTCAGAGAAGAAGATGGGCATAAGTAAAATAATCATTTTGGAAGTTGAAAAAAAGTCCGAGTCGCATGAACATTACAACGGCATAGAGTAAAACAATATCTTCGTCAAATTCCGAATTTTCCATACTGAATCAAGAAATGATCCAAAATACCGTTTGCAGGATGTATTTCCCGTGTAGTTTTTGTCGCTTAAATCGCATTCAGTGGGATGCGCCGCTGGAACCGATGCGGGAAACGCGGCGGTTTTGGTGAAAAGGGCACTAAATACTTGCAATCTGGGAGGTCACTTGCTATCCGAGACTTTCTTAATTTGTCCCAATCATCTGTTTACAGTGTTAATCATTGGAACAAGTAACCAGTCCTGGCTAACGTCCTGTGCATAGATTTCAAATTATACTCCTGGGAGGCGTGCAAGTACCTCCCGTTTGAGAATGACGATCAAAAGAAATAACACCGATCAGTTTTTGGGAATGGTGTAAAAGGCAAACTTTTACTTCGAAGGTATAATCATCTAACGACATATCAACTCTGATATACACAATGATCACCATTAAATGTCAACAGGATCCTTCTGAGACAGTATTATGGGTAAATTGCTCATGACCAAAAAAAGTGGCGGTATACTTTCTTTTGATCTTCAGTATATAAATAAAGAGAGCTGAGCATTACTTGTCAATGACACAATTCTTTTACTAGCTGAAAGAAAGCAGGAACATAGAGCAGTATCATCGATATAGCGATGAGGTTCAGCTTGTTAACATTATACTTTAAATCTGCCTAGCTATGACTATAAAACATTGAAAATTGCTATCGAACTGTTGTTAATATACTCATCACGCACTGAAGTCCTTTCTGATATGAAATAAAAGACCACAGCAACACAGGTGAATATATTTAATGAACAGTCCGACCGCATCTTCTGATATACAATATGTGTTTTGTAGCTGTTCGTGGTGTAATTAGCAACACACTGACCCTGCATCGCACTGAACAGCCGCACACATACATTAATAAATGATAAATTTCAGAGAATATGTTAACAATGAGTCAAGCTGACACTCGTTATGTACAAACCGTGACATTTTAAGACAATTATCCCGATCCAGAGCTGTGTTTTGTGGACAGCTTAAGTATAGAATAACAATTAAATGTACCAGTTTAAAGCTTTAGTACAGTATGTTCTCAACCTACGAGGCCTATTTGCTCAAAAGTCTTTCACCATTGCCTGTATGTAACAAATCGATTGTCACGTGACCTTTACAGTTAGCAGTTAAATATCAGGTCGGTATATTCTTAGTAAAATTCACCTGTAAAATTCCTTTCAACCTTTATCAAGGATCTGAGCGTCATATTTTATTTGGCGTTGGTTTTCCTTATTATCGTCAGAGTTTTCTTAAGTAAGTATATACGCGCTCCGTGTTTGTATTGCAAGCAGACCAGCGAATTCTTGACAACTGAATCCGGGCAGGGAAGATAGGTGTTGGGTCAGACAGACCCCCAGCCGGCGTGCTCGCTTGACTATGTAGGTCACAACATGGCGGCCAGCTAGCCCAGCTTCACGGCTTGGTGTGTGTTGTACAGTGTTGACGATTTGGAAATCTGCCAAGAAACTCGTCTCCAAGGGCGGTACAAGATGGTGGCCGAGTGATTCACATGTTAACCTTCTTTGATGTGAAGAAAAACGTGATTGTTACGTGACTGCAGACACGCCGTATAAATGGGCTTGCATTGTACATCTGCTTGTATACTGCTTTCCCTATCGACACAGGGACTGTTGGTCGATATATATTCAACAATAAAATTTCAACTATATTCTTTCATATGAATGAAAGATTTGTGTCTTTCATGAATCAACACACATATAGAGTCAGTTCATTTGCATGCTTGTAAAGGAGTGTACAGACGTGACGGCTTATGGCAAATGTGGGCGTATGCCACGCTATATTTTCAGTATGTCATAGATATTAGATAGTGGTTACATTTTTTGAATATGCCAGAAAGTAGACTACCAAGTAAGTGTTACAATGTGGTTTTAATATATGAAAAGAATCGTGTTTGATTTAGGCACATTATTTTAAATTCATTATGTACAATTGTGATTATTGTTATAGGGAGCCACCAGTTAAGGGAGGGGCTTGAGGAGGGAGGGGCTGGAAGAATTTGAAAAAAAATAGCTTGCAGACAATTTAGGGGAAAATAAATATACTGACGTCCAAAAGAAAGTATACCAAGATTTTGAGAGACTACTGCATATATTCACAAATGCGTTGGATATACAACAGAGACCCCTTCAAGACTTTGACGGTTTATCAATGAGATGATGTCAATCAAACTACACTCACCGCAATCCAAGCATCCTTTTGATCAACTATGCGTAAAGACGTAAGGGAAAATAATTGAAATCATGTGGTAGACTTTCTTTTGGACGTCAGTAAAGATTGCATAAGTCAAGAATGAAACATAATAAAATTATGTAGCTTGCAGAGAGATAATCATCTTTATCAATTTATGGTCATAAAATGTATAATGAAAATGTTGATACGTATCGTCACTATTTGAACTCTTTCTTATTGATTCCAAACAAATATATGGAGGATAGCCTTTTAAGACCCCAAAAGCAATCACGGTTTCCTGTCAAATATCGACACAAGAAAACGTCAAACCTCTTTAGCACGATTCGCTTACACTGTACTTGTATAATGCTAATAGTAAACCCTACCGTAATTGTAAAACCTAACAGTAAAACTTTACTCTAAATGCAAATCAAAAGGGTAAACTTACATTTTATGGTAAACCGTACTCTAATTGTAAAACGAAATGGTAAACAGACCCAATGGTAACCATACCCTAACTGTAAAACGAAATGCCAAACCTTTACCTAATTGTGAACTTCACCCTAAATGTAAAGTTAAACAAAATGATAAACTTAAATCAAATGGTACATCTAAACCAAATGGTAAACTGTGTTGCAAACTTGTGCCTAACGTTAAACCTGAACCATACAGAAAACCCAAATCTAATTGTAAACCTAAACGGAATCGCCGACGTAACCCTGATGGTAAACGTAAACCTAATGGCAAGCCTGGACCAATTGGAAAAAACTAAACCAAATGATCGACTTGACAAAAATGTTGAACAGAACCGTATGATAAACCAAAAATCAAATAAAGCTATAACTTAGCACACATGTTTGGCATTGCTGCCAATGAAGGCATACGATTTATGAATAAATTGTATGGAACGATAAATATATCTACACGCCTTTGCATGGTTTGTATAGTTGTGAGTAACCCTGTAACATGACCCAGACAGACTGACAAAATATACATATGTTATGCTGTGTTATGTTATGTTGTAATGCACACCAGTTTATGTTAATTGATCAAGTATATATATATATATATATATATGAGTTGTTGCCGATAAAGTAAAGGTTTTCCATGAATATTAAATGAACTTACATTTCTGAAAATGAACATTAGTTCTTTAATACACAACACTGCTTACAGGTAAAGTGACGTTGCCAAAATCACTTGGCCTTGGTTCGTTGTATGCCCTCACCTAAGTTTTCAATGCGATTGCTATACTATATCCTATTTCAGTTACTGGGTCTATACTTCAGCACTAACAGAGCTTGACGCCAACTGGTTTACAATCAAGGCAGACTAGACCCGTTTATCAATTAACGAACATACATTGTACAGATTGTTTTGTCCCCCCTTCACGTTATGTATGAAAGGGTAAAATTATTACTTAAGATATGTATGGAGACTATAATTAAGTTTTATATTCATGTAAAGGCACATTAATTTGTGCTAGAAAAGTGTATGTTCTATAATGATATAGATGCTTGGTTTCTTGTAATAGTGATGTCTAAGTATAGCTTTAAACCTAGACTTTTGTCAAGGCTCCGAGTTAAGGCATTCAAAACTAAACATCTCGCTCTACCATAGCCATATCTGCTTGGCCCTGCCTCAGGTACAGCTAGGAGAGCAACGTAGTCCAAGGAATAATAACCAGCCTCTGCTTTTAAATACAGTTAAAGAACTTTACAGCCTTAGAGTTTTGACAAAAGTCTAATTTAAGCCTTAAATTTTAGAGGTGATCTAAACAATCTAACTAAGCTGGTATTGTTCTGTTTCCATCACGTGACAGCATCAGTGGAACACTACAGCTGCAGCAGAACCGATGGAGTTTCTATTTCAACCAATCAACTATCTGGTTCATTTACATAAAATTATTGGTGCGCCTTATCAGTGGGCTGATTTTATTTAGAATAATTTCCGAAATATACAATTGTCATGGTGCTTGGTAACAGCAACAAACTCAGATTTGTTTGGTAAATCTTACGATTTGGGATGTAGTCGAAAACTTGCTGTGATGCAATTTGCAGTAGATGTTACGAGATCGTGACTGGAAACAACAGTAGGAAATAGAAGGGTGTTCCAATTAGTCCGAGTTGGGATGTAGTGGAAAACTTCCTGTGATGCAATTTGCAGTAGATGTTACCAGATAGTGAGTCGAAACAACGGTAGGAAATAGCAGGATGTTCCAGTTAGCCCGGCAACCCATCAGTCCGACAATACGTGTACTTTAGGAGCAGGGATAAGTTTAGGGTTAGGGCTATAGTTAGTCTATGATTAATGAGGGTTAGGATAAGAAGTTAGTGTTAGGTTTAGATCAATAGGATGTCGCACTAAGGGACTATCAAACCAACCCCGGAAATGGTATTTAAAAAAATTTAAGTTGAAGTGTAAGTATTCATCAAACATTGATCTTGCGTGATGTCGTGTGAGATTGAAACTCATGGGACCGACATCTCATGATCATTGTTGTACTAAACACAATCATAAAAACCCACAGATAAACAATCAGGAAGAAGCGTACGGTATTTGTCCTCACGCCTTCCTTCCGTAATTACAGACGTATTTCTAATGAGAACACAATAACAACTATTATACTTACTAAACAGTTTTATGTGATTTTAGATAGAATATGCCCCTAATTCTTATACAGCGGAAGGTAACAGTCATTTCCTTGCGTAAAATCTCCATTGGCATGCTTCACCTCGCTGGCTCACAGCCATGTCTCAGAATATAATATCTGAACTACTTGTGCATAGCTGCAGTAGAAGAAGCGAATAACGCTGGATAATTGGCCATGGATGGTTGCCTTACTCGGCGCCTTTCTACTTGAAAGACTGGCCGGGCAGGTATAGACGCAAATAGCTTGTTTGCTTTCAAGCGGAACTATTTACATGAACCTGACGACGGGCGGATTTATACAGTGAGGGTCAAACTCCCTGATACAAACTCTCCAGTGCCTTTTTGCCTTCTATTTTACATGTTATATATTTCTTGACCACTAAAGGGATGATATACATGTCCCGATGCTGATAATGGAGAGCTTTTGCAAAGGCACGAAACGAACACGTCATCAGTTTTGTGTGTACTAGCTTTGACGTCATTTCATAAACTATATAATGTTCGTCATCGTCTCGTTTTGACGGATATCGACTCGCGTTTTCGTAGTGACGCAACTAACATGAATTTAGCTTGTGTTTCAATAATACTGAAGTTGGTGTGTGACATGAAAAAAAGATGCACCCCTCAGTTTACAGTTTACATAATGCGACATTTCTGTCATAATGTGAGTACCTCAGTTCAACATATACAGATCCAAAATCCACATTGAAAAACAGTGCCCCCTGGGTATTTTCGTTCGTTTGCCTGCGAAACACTTTTTCATTCGTGTTAGCAACGAAAACGAAACCGAACTTATTTCGTTTTCGTTCTCGTTTTCGTGCGCTTGCGAAACCTCTGGAAAAAAACCCCAAATAGAACCTGGTGTGCATCGTAGTAAAGATTAAACTTTCCTCTGTAGGGTCTATATTTTCAGGTTAAGCGTGGGTACAGGCGTACGAGCCGGGGGCTGGGTGGCAGAGGAGGTTGTTGCCCCCCCCCCTCCTGATTCGGGCAACATTGCACAGGATCCGGGCAACAACGTCCCTAGATTCGGGCATCACAGAGTGTCAACGTTTATTTTTTCTAATTTATTTTTTTTGGTTCTCGGTTTTACTAGGTGGTCATTTTTCGGGCGAGAAGGTCACTGCTCCCCCCCCCCCCCCACTTCGAGGGTGCCCATGCACCTTTCTTGCTGAAAGGAGCGGATCCAAGGGGGACTGGAGTGGAGGAGGAGGGGTGCAGACGGCGAGCGCAAACCATAAGTTTTTAATTGCAAACCAGTAAGTGAACTTTTCATGTTTGCAGTTCTCCATAAAACTGTATGAAGGATCCTGCATCCGAACCACACCCTTAGACTTCAGAAGCCTGGAACTCGCGTCTACAGCCAAAATTATGTCTTTTTTTCACATTTGTGAATTCGCCCCTAGTTAATAAGTAATTCTTAATGTTACATGTTCAACTTAATTTTAATTAGTTGCATAGGTACAAAGTACACATTCTGTAGGCTGTGTGGATTATACTAAAACACAATGGTTGCATCAGTAATGAACTAGATGACAGCATTTTTCATATAATAACTGTTGCCGATTTGAATACTGCATGATGTTTTGAAAATCGTTATATTGATTAATGCAATACAGAGGTTATCAGTAGGTTGGTGACAGATCTCGTGTAGTGTGTACAGTGAGAGCCCTCTACGTCAACATCTGAAATTCTGTTTCTTTGTATGATGTTTGGACACATATTTTTTCTGTGAAGATCCTAAAGTTGTATAGTTGACGGATTTATGTAGCGTTTATCATAGTTGGTTGTAACAAAGTATTACACCTCCAGAAATATATTTTTATCACTGAATGTTTGTTTAAATGAGGCATAAATAGACAGGGAAATATTTTATGTAACTCATGTTGTTTACAATAACTCTCTTATATCTTTCTTTAGATATAAGTTGCATCCAGACAGGCCGTCAAACAAACCGTTTCATCTCAGGAAATGCATTTTATTGGCAGTAGTGGGAGAACTGGAGATGGGAGTATTGACACTTGTCAAGAGCGGTAAGCTGTACAACTGGTTATGTATATGTTAGAATTATACAAATATGAGAGAAGGTCACAAAGTATTGCCTCCGTTGTAACGTGTTTGCTGAAGAGCCGAGCCTAAGGTGTATGCTAAATAAAAATGAGTCTTCTAGACCAAGATGAAGTTTAGATTTTTGTTAGTGAGACGCGGCTGATCCACATACCAAAGACGGGGACGGATTTACTGTATTGTATAAGCTAATATTTTGCGGGAGTTTAGAAACAGTTCAAGGTTATCCTTCTCGTAGGCTTCACGTGTTATCAGTAATAGTCGGTGACCTACTAACTCGTTCTAATGCTCATTATTGTTTTATTACAGAACGAAATGACCTTCATAATTCATATACCGACCTAAATCCATAATTCAATCGATTGAGAGCAAATTATACCATAATGAAAATGTTCACAAGACGTGCGCAGATAAAAGGTCCGTCGAAGCAGACGTGGGTCCAATGAAGACTACTTAAGTCATTGACTTGGAGCTTTACAGCTGTTGCTTTTACAACCTTTCGTTAATCGTTATACCTTGGATGGATAATGTTCTTTTAACTCAAGAGCACAGAATTTTAAAGATAAATAAGGTTTCAACTTCAGTTTCAAATATGCAATACGCTATAATTGTAGATAATAGAGGACATCGTAGATGGAAATACTATCATAAATGTGCATCATACAAAAATGTAACTTTTGTATTTTAAACGACCCGTATGTCTGACTAAGTTTCCGTCCAGCTCGCTGATGCTTGTTTTACAGGCACATGGATTTCAGAGGGAAACGTTGTACACACACAGAAAACCATATCAATCAATCAGCCAATCAGTCAATCAATCAATCAATCGCTGATACTTGTTTTGCAGGCACAAAAAGTTTAAAAGGAAACGTTGTAAAGACAGACAAAACCATAGATGCATACATAAATAAATAAATAAACATCTATGCTTCAAATAATGTACCTTTTTTAAATAAATAAATAAATAAATGAATAAAGCAAACATTCAGTTTCAGTCATCTAAATGTTAAAGATACCGTTTCATATGTTTATACTGTGCGCTAATATAGGCGGGACGTGTCGTATCTTTAACAAAATGGAGCCCCGTGACAAACATATTTTGTCAAGATACCTTGGTGATGGCTGGATTTCACGGTTTGTCCAGACCAGTTCCCTGACAGATCACAAGTAAACAATCCGTGTTGGCCTTGGCACTAGAGACAGTTCGGGACTCTAGTACGCGTAAAGTACGAGTTTAGTAAAACATCAGTGTAAGACTTACTGGAGACATGTAGGGACAAGTATTCCCAGTGATGACCCCCTCCCTTTTACACATTCCATCACCCGTTTTTCCTCATCAATTGAATTGTTCATTGTGTTTCACACTTCTATATCGAACTACAAATTCTTCAGAAGCCTACTTGCTTCCAAGGCCCTGCTTCTCAAAGCAATCTTAGCGCCATGTTGATAGTTAAGGTAACTTTTTAAACCGAGTTTTAACCATCATTCCAGTTGGCAAAGCAACTTAAGGATGCACTGCATATCCTAACATCACTCCTAAACTGTTTTGATACATATGGCCAAATGTTTGCTACGTTATTTTTAAAATGTGCCGAGTCTCTAAGATTGATCTAAGAAGATCGTTTTCTGAAACAGAGCCCTGCTCCCTAGAGTTTGAGACACATCTGGTCCCACATCAATTTATCTTCAATCCAAAACGTATTATACACGGTTCACATGTGACATTATGCAATAGCCAATTTTATATGCTAAAATGTTGCGCTGAATGACAGCCAACAAAAATGATATTGATATGAACTAAATAATGCCAGTATCATCTATCACGATACAACAAAGTATGACCGTATGACAAGGTCATAACAGATGGTGAAAATATCAGACGACATCACCTGACATATTTCACACGTTAACCTGTAATCTATATCAAACAATAGTAAAGAAAACAATATAGATTGAAGTATTAAAATGACATGTTGAACGCATGAAATACGAGAACAGTCTACGGCAACTGCTTCCTAGGATGTGAAGTACAAGAACATCTATCTTTCCGCATATAGATAATTACAATGAATTATGCAGGGCAATAACGTGGGAATAAAGATGCAGGTCGAGGTAGTTCATCACAAAACAGTAGTAAAGTAATATTAATCTGCAGAACAATGATTGACTGGCATCAACATTATCAGGGACAATAATTGCTTTAGTGTCTTATGTGCCATGAACACTGGTTGACATCAATGGTTTCAGGACTAGTTATTTTTAGTTTCAAATATACATAATAAATGTGCCAGACTGACTGGCATTAACGTTATCAGAGATAATTGTTTGAAATTAATTGGTAAATAATCTACGTGCCATGGATACTGGCTGCTGGCATCAAAGTTATCAGGAGCAATCCATTTTATGAAAAATACATTATTAAGTGCCACAAAGACTGGTTGACATCAAAGTTTTCAGGACCAGTTTTCAGTTTCAAAGATGCATAAAATACATGACATGAAGACTGGCTGATATTAGAGGTTTCAGGAGCAATGGTTTTCAGTTTCAAGTATACATAATATACGTGCCATGAAGACAGGCTGTCATTAAGGTTTTCAGAAGCAATTCTTTTAGTTTCAAAGATATATAATATATTGTATGTGCCACGAAGACTGTCTGACATCACAGTTATCAGGAGCAATTGATATCAGTTGCAAGATATAGATGCATGATATATATGTTTTAAAAGTGACATTTTTAAAGTACATAAGATTTGGTGATTTCGTTACATGAAGTAGCAGCCCTTTTGAAGACATACATGTTCATGTCACATTGATTCTATACAGAGTGTCATAGTCATTCGGGAAAGGGCATCACTTGAATTATTCATTGAGTTTTACACTTCGGTCCAAATACAAACTGTTCAGAAACATTATTCCTTCAAATCCCATGGAATTTGCGGCACATGGGCCCCCGCATCAACATATCTTCAATCTTAAACCGTAAGACTGTATGGCATCAGAGCTACATGTATCAGGAAATATGTTTTCAGTTTCACGATAAATAATAATATACGTACCACTAAGACTGCATCAGTTATCAGGAACAAATTATTGCGTTTAGTTTCAAAGAAACATACATATTATTTATGTGTAAAATGTTAATTCTTTCGCAAGCATTATATGGCGATATGGCTTGGATTTCTAAACATGTTTTGAAGGTTAACATGTAACGTTTGATGGTATACATAATTTCACCGTCAATCGGGAAAGGGCTTAGAAGTTGATGCTGTAATCCTTTCCACGAAATCGGGGCCGTACAAGCTGGTGTATAACACAAATAAGCGGTGACTTCAAGGAATTCAAATGACAAACACAGATCATAGTTTAAGGTTGTATTTTTCCTAAGTTTGTGTTCTTGAATCTTTGAAATTTACGTACATGTATAGTGTATTTGCTTTGTCTTTCGACTTTGTTTTGATTTTCGTGACTTCAAATAACGTTATATGAAGCATGGTTTTAAAGTGTCAGATATACAAAGCAAGAGAGTTACATTAAAGTGTTAACCAAACACAAGTGAAATAATCTGTTACAAACATCAATGTTATTTTTCTCAAAATTGGGTAATTGGAAAACGTTTCTTTGGACCTTAAAGTATTTTAGTTTACATTTAACATTTTTGACGATGTTAATACAAAATATAGTTGAATTTTAACTTTTGAAATAGAAAATAAATGATTATTTTTTTGAGAAACTTATTTTAATTTTTGAAACTTAAAAGGCACGTTTAGTAATAAAAATACATGCACATTTAATGAACATAATTTTTTATTGATAATCAAAAGCTTTGATCTTTGTGTTTAAAGTTAGCATGATTTTATGTATACACCATGCACATATTTGTCAGGATAAAGAACTTAAACGGTGTTTGAGTAACATTTCAGGCTCGCGTGTGTCTGTCTGTGTGCGCGCATGTGTTTGCACGTGTCTCTGTGTGCACGTGAAGCCAAAGAACGTTGAATCTCGCCTGGGTCCCACAGTCAGTCAAAGAAATGTATTCCCAAAGACGTTGTTCTATTTTCTATTCCATCCCGTTTCCGTGCGCGGCTGGCTACATACAATGCAGCATCTAAACTATCCATTACGAGAAGTCTCTGTGCGTGTCCAAGAGAATACACGCCCGAGCACTGAGGGACTACGCCTTCCATTAGCTTCTATAAACTCCGGAAACCACATACTTGAATCTGCACTTGCTGTTATAGATTAACAACATTGCCGTTTATGAACGGTTTGTATATGTACATGTAATGTACACTGTCTGCTTCAGGTCATCGATTTCATGTGTCTGCCCCAAGGTGAAGATACCGGGAACATATACCGTCAGATTGGTTTCATCCACTGATATTTATCTCACATGTTTGTCGCGTTTACAGATACACCTATTGAACTAATTGCTTACGTCTCAGACTTGTTCTGGACTTAATAGCTCTTTGGAACAAGGCATTTTCGATCTGTCAAACTCGTTTTCGTTACACTGACGTTGAATACGTGTTCCCAAGCAAGACAAATGTTTGGAGCATTCTGTGTTAAATAAACAACATATACTGTAGATTATATATTATCAAAGTGTTTGCGTTAACAAATAACGTTGTAACCCCTTAATCCTGGCAGATTAAAAAGGATTTAGTTTGCACTTTTAAATAGACTCCTTACAGTGCCAATACAAAGCAATTCCGAGCAGCCCGAGTAAAAGATCACTCATCGAGGCACGGAGATTAATAGATAGCTGGATAAAAATAGTGACACGTCACAGGTTATGCCGAATGCAAACCGGATGTTTTGAAACTGTTGCATACGATTGAGAAAATTGTTGAGTGCATCGGTAATTTTTTTACGTTGTTGCAGATTATCCATGATCACTTGTTGCGTACATGGCAGGCTGTTCAAGATATATACATGTGCATTATTCACAATAACCGATATGAAGTAGAACCAAGCGATGTACACAACAAGATTGCTCAGACAGTTTGCGAACGCTTTAACGGAATATTTCACAGGGGAGAAATTTAATATTTTATTTGTATTAGAGAGTAGGCAAAGCATTAAACATGCTATATGTTTTGTGGATCAATCGTGGTATGTACATATACTTATATATAAATCGATCCCAAAGTTATTTTGCGAATAGACATCACTGAATTTGACCACGTATCCAACTTTAAAATAGATTAACAGACTAAGAAGCGGAGACACCGCATTGATCCGTGCACATTTTCAGTGAAGGCCTCTGATGAGGATGAATCACTGGGCCCGGGAAACCGCAGGACCCGAGTTCTATACTGACGTCCAAAAGAAAGTATATCAACCTTTTGAGAGACTACTGAATAAATTCACAATTGCGTTGGATATACAAGAGATATCCCTTCAAGACTTATAAAGGTATAACAATGAGATGACGTCAATCAAATTACACTCACCGAAATCCAATCATCCTTTTGATCAACTATGGCATAAAGACGTAAGGGAAAATAATTGAATCATTTGGTATTCTTTCTTTTGGACGTCAGTATAGTTGTGAGGTAAATAGCTTTTTGTCTCTTTGGAGAGTTCCTGACATTCAAACGAGTAATTAAATTCCCCTGTCTGTCTTACATGGCAGAGAGGACGCATTCTCTTTGTCAAAGGGACCAAACCATGGTCATCAACCAGCAAAGTGCAGACTTTCATCGGCAGATTATTTAAACGCTAAAAAGTTTAAATCTAAACACCAATTTGCATATTGATATAATGTCTTCGCCTTTTTTGCTTTACGTGTCTCTGTTAAAGACACTGAACCTTTACTTGAATACATCTGACACTGAAATAAGAAAGCCTTTCTGTTGCGAGATCGTATAGAAGACAACATATTTTAAACACAGTATTTTACTCTTAACCAAAACCACTGGTTTGTAATCTTAATTTGTCTTTATTAAATGTTTTAAATGTTTTCCACTAAATTGCACGGAATATGTCTTTGTTAGCTTTACAAATGAGAATCTCATGGTCCACGAGTTTTAATTTTTTGACCTAGGATCTTAAATCTCATATTGTACTGACTTAAATCTCACGGTCTTCGAATTCTGATCTCATGGTCTACGAACTTAAATCTCATGGGCTACGAATTCAAATCTCATGGCCTATGAATTAAAGAATAGGAATTAAAGCTCATGGTATACTAATTTGAATCTAACGGTAAAAGAATTCAAATCTTATGGTCTACAAATTCAAATCTCATAATCTACGAATTCAAATGTAATGATCCAGGAATCGGAATCTCATGGTGTACTATATAAATATCATGATCTACGAATTATAATTTGCAGTCTACGAACCTAAATCTCATAGGCTACTAACTTAAATCGTATGGTCTGGGGAACGGGATTGGGTAGTGGTTAGCGCGTCGGCCCAGCAATCTGCCAGCATTGGCGGTTGTAGTTCGAGTCCCATCGGCGCACCTCTCTTTCAGCCCGGAGAGACAGGAGCCCTGACACAGACATGATGTTGGTGGAACTGTGGTGATGTGGCTGAAAGATTGCCGAAAACCACGTAAAGCTCCAAATCAGTCATTTGTGGTCTACGAACTCATGGTCTCCACAGATTTATATCATATAGTTCCATCAATTTTATGTATATGCTGAATACGTCTTAATAGTTGTCAGATAACTACAGTTGGCCTATTTCATGATATTAGTTGAATAAAACCTTAGCTCTGAGGAAAATATACAAATTCAATGTAGACTTGCTTTAGGTCCGACTGACATAGACGTATTTCTCCCAATAGTGGTCCACTTGCATTCCAGCTGGTACAGTTAGTCACGTGAGAGTAATATGGCAAAACACTCCGGTGTTGACTGATGTCTTATCGTTGATTGCCCTGTCACCTGGCCACGCCCACGTCAGCTCCGGCTGTCAGCACCTTGAACACATTGTTTGGCAAGTCATATTCTTTAATGAAAACACAGCAAGTTTAATCGTCTCACCCCAGAGAACACGTCTCGCCCCATTCCATCCACTTACCTGGTTAATAAGTTGACAGATTATCTCGGGGAACAAGTGCCTGACAGCAAGCCCAACACACGGATACTGTATCCATAGCAAAACATCGTCGTCTAGCGCATTCTTTCATCAAGCCCATTTATTCCTTGACAGGCAATATAGCCGTAATCTTTGTTGGAATCAAAATATTTTGACAGTATCTAATCACTGAATTGATAGGCAACACATAAACACCATTTCTAAAGAATCAGATTTTTACACCTTGCTCTTAAATTCAGAATATAATTACATTTTTTTATGTTTTATTTTAAGGTCACTAGGAAAAATAACTTCAAATATTTTCACGCTAAGGTCGCCTCGTCATTCTAAACAAGCGGGCGCTCTTGTGTTGCAATTGTGAATAAGTAGGCAGTATTCTTGCATGAAGCCTACTTTGAAGAAACTTCCGTGAATGAATGGGTTGGTTATTGTGATGGGAATTCAAAATCTGAGATAAAATTATGATATAATTTAATTTATTCTGTTAATGGATGTTTAACAGTTAATACACATATAGATGTAGAGCTGAATGCTTTTCATTCTATGTATTTATACTCTGCGCTGAACTAATACTACATGTAGCTGTCGGATTTAAAGGTCTGTACTTTAATCGAGGTTGGTAAACAGTTATACCTAGATTTTAGACATACGTGTAGTTTATTGTTGCTCAGGCACATTTGTCAGTATGTGAGCTGTGGTGTTCAGACTCCAGAATTCGGAGTGTTCTCAATGGTACAGAGAGGTTGTTGCCACTGCAATAAGACACTTGGGAACGCAGATATTCCCACAAACTCCAGAACTAGGAATGTTCTCAATAGAACAGAGAGCTTGTCGCCTCTACACCGAGACATTTGTGAATTCCGATGTTCATACAAACTTCAGAACTAGGAATATTCTGAAATAGAACAGAAAGCTTCTCGCCTCTGCACTACAACATTTGTGAGCTTTAATGTTCATACAAACTCTAGAACTCGGAGTGTTCTCAATAGAAGAGAGAGTTTGTCGTCTTTGCAATAAGACATTTGTGAACTCCGATGTTCATATAAACTTCAGAACTAGGAATGTTTTCAATGGAACAGAGAGGTTGTCCCCTCTGCAATTAGACATTTGTGAACTCCGATGTTCATACAAACCTCAGAATAAGGGATGTTCTCAATGGAACAGAGAGGTTGTCCCCTCTGCAATTAGACATTTGCGAACTCTGAAGTTCATACAAACTCCAGACCTCGGAGTGTTCTCCGTGGAACAGAGAGTTTCTCGCCTCCGCAATAAAACATTTGTGAACTCAGATGTTCATACAAACTCCAGAACTCGGATTGCTGGGAGTTTCTCCCCTCTGCAGTAAGACATCATTCCCCTTCTGTAATTTATTAACCTTCTGTTGACGTGGTTAGTGGCTCTGTAAGTGACTGAAGGATTTACTGTCTGTTAAACACGTCGTCTTAAATAGGTAATTGTTCATGGTTTCGACATTTGTTTCAGTGTAAAGTACAGCCACATCCCTCGGCTGCCGTGCCAGTCTGATACAATCATCTGCCAAAAATAACAGTGTTAAAACCTCATCAACCTATCATACAGCATGTTTGAGCGATCGCTATACACGGTTAGGACTCGGAAAGGCCTAATTATATTGAAGATTATTATGCAAAAACCTGCATGTTTACTCGCCAAACGCAGACTTGGTATAAGAACGTTACCTTTTACTATTCGGCCCTTTCAAAATGCACAAATTATTCGTGAAATATTGCTTTAGAATGTGTTGTCTGCAATTTGCTCATATACTGGGTCAGCGTGGTCTGTCTACGTTATGGTATGTCATGTTCGGAAGTAGTCATCCATCATGATAATGCCCGGTTCGACTCCTGTTTAGGTCAGTCTTGTTCAGCCCAAAACTGAAACTATTATTATTTACTACCTTAAACCATTTTGGATCAACTGTTATAACTTGATTTAGAATAAACTGAATTTCTGTTAAATTAAAAAAATCTACCTAATCTGATGTTCCTGATGAAATATTTTATTTCTATTGAAGTACATACCCAATGTTCATGCTTACAGGGCAAATCATAGTTGCACCGAACTCAAGAAACAATGTATGTCATACAAACGAAGCAGTATGATTTTAAGATGTTTACGGCCAAACAGAATCATGTACATATACAAGTAATCCGAAACGCTTCAACTGTGCACATGTATCTATAGGCTTGGTACCGCCTGACAGTCATTTTGAAATGAAAGAAACCTTTTATTTGAAAAGAATGGATTTGATGTTAATTATTAATCGTCTTGGTATTTAGTACATGTTTAATTCTTAATTTTAGAAATTCATTTTTAATGTATGATCTGGTACACGAGGAGGGTTGGTAATATATGCTTCCAAGTAAGTTTCGCTTTGGTTAGGCTTCTCGTTTCATCTGCAGTAGGTACATGTACTTGAACAGTTGTCCATATCTTGGGAAATATGGTCCAAAATTCAGAACCTCTCGACTTATCTGGTCTGAAGTGGTTCATATAGGATCAAACGGAGCGTCACAGGCTCGCGTTGTTCTCGGGTCAAGAACACGTCTTGTTTATGACGAACACGTGGGATCATTCGCCCAAACGGAATCTGTTACCGCACTTTCAGCATGCATCACCAGTTTGGAAACTGATAGTAAATTTTGAAGTTCTTTGAGGCGCTCTCCTGTTTAAGAAAATAAACTGTCTGTTCATATAATATCATTAAATAACACTTAACTCGTAGATTACGCCCGGTATATTTGGTTAAGATTTAGAAACAAAAGAAAGAACTAACTCGCCGAGTCTCTGAACATGAATGTATATACTTGGACTGCATGAGGAAGCACTCGTGAACATTTTTTTTAACTAAACAGGAACTGCCCACCCTT